>CAWUFW010012532.1:432500-535987 GCA_963921515.1 Calotriton arnoldi
CCGTCTCAGCATTGCCGGACCTCACGGAGGTCTGACTGAGCAAACTCGGAGAAAAAGGACCATCGGGAAGGGGCTGAGAGGCAGGTGCGTACCAGGCCCCTGGGGGCCCGGCGGGCGGGCCCAGGTGCGGCCTTCCCCTGTTTCAGAATTGCCGGACCTCACAGAGGTCTGATTGACCCTCTCCCTAGTAATCCAGAGGTAAATTACCCCCCTTTCTTGTAATCCGTGCACACGAGGTGACAGAGGGGACCCAAGGCGCCAAAGTACCCGACCTCCTGGAGCCCTCGCTGGGATCGGGGAGGCAAATGAGCCCAGTCCAGGGAAGCCCGGCCATCTGGTCACCCCATAGGAAAGCATTGCGTGCGACCAGATGGCCGAGGGGATAGGTGCGAGCAGATGGCCGAGGGGAAAGGTGCGACCAGATGGCCAGGCACGAAAGGGAAGCCATCTGGTTGCTCCGTGCCCCAACAAAAGAGTGAGCGGGCGCCGGGGCATGGGGGACCGGAGGCCCAGGGCCCCAGCAGGGCCCCAGCCATGGACGCTGCGAGGGGGACCTGACCGGCCCTCTGACCCGGGGCCCGCAGACACCTTGACAAGCAGGGGAGGCCTGCACGGGACCGACGGACCCCTGTCCTGGGCCCTTGGTGTAGCAGCAGGCCGGGGGCCGGGGCCAGGGCCGGAGCACCCGACCCGGGGCCCGACGGGGCCCCTGGACCCAGCAGGGGCTCCCAGAGGTGCAGGGGATGCCTCCCCGGGCCCTCCAGACCCCGTCCCGGGCACCCTGCCACGCGGCAGGACCGAGGACAGAGCCCGGGGTGGGGAGGCCGCCCTCCCCGGGGCCCTCAGGGGCCCCGGCCGGAGCCCTCAGGGGCCCCGGCCGGAGCTCCTGATCCCAGCCAAGCAAGGGGAGGCTCCCCGGGCACAACGGAACCCCACCCTGGGCCTTTGGCAGTGCGGCAGGCAGGGGGACACGGCCCAGGGCCGAAGCACCTGACCCGGGGGCCCGGTGGGCCCCTGGACCCAGCAGGGGCTCCCAGGCCCAGAGGCGCAGGGGAAGCCTCCCCGGGCCCGCCGGACCCCATCCCGGGCACCCTGCCACACGGCAGGACCGATTACGGAGCCCGGGGTGGGGAGGCTACCCTCCCCGGGGCCCTCAGGGGAACCCAGCCAAGCAAGGGGAGGCTCCCCAGGCACAACAGAACCACGTCCCAGGCCTTTGGCAGAGCGGCAGGCCAGGGGACGGGGCCCAGGGCCGGAGCACCCGACCTGGGGCCCGGCGGGGCCCCTGGACCCAGCCAGGGATCCCAGGCCCAGAGGTGCAGGGGAAGCCTCCCCAGGCCTGCGGAAACTCGTTCGGGCACCCTGCCACACAGCAGGACCGAGGACGGAGCCTGGGATGGGGAGGCCGCCCTCCCCGGGGCCCCTGGACCCAGCCCAGCAGGGAGTGGCTCCCCGGGCCCGCTGGACCCCATCCAGGGCAGCCTGCCACGCGGCAGGCCCAGGGATGGACCCAGGGCTGGGGCGGCATCCTGGCCCGTCCAACTGCCGGCTGAGGACCGCTAGGCCGAGAGGGGTCCCAGAGTACCTTGTCCCTAGTAATCCGGAGGAAGGCTACCCCCCTTTCTGGTAACCTGTGTGCACCGCAAGACTGAGGGGACCCTATGCGCGGACGCGCCCGACCTCCTGGAGCCCTCGCTGGGATCGGGGAGGCAAATGAGCACTCATCGGGACTTGCAGGGTGGCCCGGCCATCTGGTCGCCCCATTGGAAAGCATTGCGTGCGACCAGATGGCCGAGGGGAAAGGTGCGCCCAGATGGCCGGGACCGAAAGGACTCCTATCTGCCCGCCCGAGCCTTCGCGGTGGGGCTCCCACCTGCCCACGCAGGACTCGGGGGCTCCGCTTCCCAGGGGATTCGGGGACCCCGGCTGGGCCTCAGGCACGGGGAGGACCACCGGAGCTCTTCGGCCTGGACGCCCGGGGGAGGACTGCCCGAGACCCATGGAGCCCGTCCCGGGCACTTTGCCACGCTGCGGGCCGGAGGAGGGAGCCCCCGGACGGAGGGGAGGTGTTGTCCGGGCATAGACCATCTGGTCCCCGGCAAAGAACCGCCAGCCCAGGGGGTGGTGTTCCGGCATACCCTGCCCCTACTAATCCGTAGGAAAGCCACCCCTCTTTCTGGGAACCCATGCGCACCGAGAGACTCAGGGGACCCTAGGCCCGGACGCACCCGACGCCCTGGAGCCCCGGCTGGGATCAGGGAGGCAAATGAGCCCTCATCAGGACTTCCAGGGCAGCCGGGCCATCTGGTCGCCCCATTGGAAAGCATTGCGTGCGACCAGATGGCCGAGGGGAAAGGTGCGACCAGATGGTCGGGACCGAAAGGACTCCCATCTGCCCGCCCCGAGCCTTCGCGGTGGGGCTCCTGCCTGCCCACGCAGGGCTCGGGGGCTCTGCTTCCCGGGGGCTCGGGGACCCCAGCTGGGCCTCAGGCACGGGGAGTACCATCGGAGCTCTCGGGCCCGGATGCCCAGGGGAGGACTGCCCGGGACCCATGGAGCCCATCCCGGGCACTTTGCCATGCCGCGGGCCGGAGGAGGGAGCCCCTGGACGGAGGGGAGGTGTTGTCCGGGCATAGACCATCTGGTCCCCGGCAAAAAACCGCCAGCCCAGGGGGTGGTGTTCCGGCATACCCTGCCCCTACTAATCCGGAGGAAAGCCACCCCTCTTTCTGGGAGCCCGTGCACACCGAGAGACTCAGGCGACCCTAGGCCCGGACGCACCCAACCTCCTGGAGCCCCGGCTGGGATCGGGGAGGCAAATGAGCCCTCATCGGGACTTCCAGGGCAGCCCGGCCATCTGGTCGCCCCATTGGAAAGCATTGCGTGCGACCAGATGGCCGAGGGCAAAGGTGCGCCCAGATGGCCGGGACCGAAAGGACTCCCATCTGCCCGCCCTGAGCCTTCGTGGTGGGGCTCCCGCCTGCCCACGCAGGGCTCGGGGGCTCCGCTTCCCGGTGGGCTCGGGGACCCCGGCTGGGCCTCAGGCACGGGGAGGACCACCGGAGCTCTCGGGCCCGGACACCCGGGGGAGGACTGCCCGGGACCCATGGAGCCCATCCCGGGCACTTTGCCACGCCGCGGGCCGGAGGAGGGAGCCCCCGGACAGAGAGGAGGTGTTGTCCGGGCATAGACCATCTGGTCCCCTGCAAAGAACCGCCAGCCCAGGGGTTGGTGTTCCGGCATTCCCTGCCCCTACTAATCCGGAGGAAAGCCACCCCTCTTTCTGGGAAGCCATGCGCGCTGAGAGACTCAGGGGACCCTAGGCCCGGACGTACCCGACCTCCTGGAGCCCCGGCTGGGATAGGGGAGGCAAATGAGCCCTCATCGGGACTTCCAGGGCAGCCCGGCCATCTGGTCGTCCCATTGGAAAGCATTGCGTGCGACCAGATGGCCGAGGGGAAAGGTGCGACCAGATGGCCGGGACCAAAAGGACTCCCATCTGCCCGCCCCAAGCCTTCGCGGTGGGGCTCCCGCCTGCCCACGCAGGGCTTGGGGGCTCCACTTCGCAGGGGCTCGGGGACCCCGGCTGGGCCTCAGGCACAGGGAGGACCACCGGAGCTCTCGGGCCCGGACCCCCAGGGGAGGACTGCCCGGGACCCATGGAGCACGTCCCGGACACTTTGCCATGCTGCGGGCCGGAGGAGGGAGCCCTCGGACGGAGGGGAGGTGTTGTCCGGGCATAGACCATCTGGTCCCCGGCAAAGAACCGCCAGCCCAGGAGGGGTGTTCCCACATACCCTGCCCCTAATAATTCAGAGGAAGGCTACCCCTCTTTCTGGGAACCTGCGCGCACCGTCAGACTCAGGGGTCCCTAGGCATGGAGGCCCGACCTCCTGGAGCCCTGGCTGGGATCGGGGAGGCGAATGAGCCCTCATCGGGACGTCCAGGCCGGCCCGGCCATCTGGTCGCCCCATTGGAAAGCATTGCGTGCGATCAGATGGCCGAGGGGATTGGTGCGACCAGATGGCCGGGACCGAAATAACGCCAATCTGCCTGCCCCGAGTCTTCGCGGGAGGGCTCCCGCCTGCCCTTGCAGGGTTCGGGGGCTGCAGGGCTCGGGGGCTGCAGGGCTCGGGGACTGCAGGGCTCGGGGGCTGCAGGGCTCGGGGGCTGCAGGGCTCGGGGGCTGCAGGGCTCCGGGGTTGCAGGGCTCCGGGGTTGCAGGGCTACGGGATTGCAGGGCTCCGGGGCTGCAGGGCTCCGGGGCTGCAGGAATCGGGGGGGGGCTCGGAGACCCCACGCTGGGCCTCAGGCATGGGGAGGCCCGCAGGCGCTCCTGGGGCCCAGACGCCAGGGGGAGGACTGCCCGGGACCCATGGAGCCCGTACCGGGCACTTTGCCATGCCGTGGGCCGGAGGAGGGAGCCCCCGGACGGAGGGGAGGTGTCGTCCGGGCCCAGCCCATCTGGTCCCCGGCTGAGAACCGCCAGCCCGGGAGGGGTGTCCTGGCATACCCTGCCCCTGGTAATCTGGAGGACGGCTACCCCTCTTTCTGGGAACCCGTGCAAACTGAGAGACTCGGGGGACCCTAGGCCCGGACGTGCCTGACCTCTTGGAGCCCTGGCTGGGATCGGGGAGGCGAATGAGCCTGCATCGGGACTTCCAGGGTGGCCCGGCCATCTGGTCGCCCCATTAGAAAGCTTAGCGTGCGACCAAATGGCCGAGGGGATTGGTGTGACCAGATGGCCGGGACCGAAAGGACTCCCATCTGCCTGCCCCGAGCCGAGCCATAGCTGTAGGGCTCCCGCCTGCCCTTGCAGGTCTCCGGGGCTCTGCACCAGGGACCCTTGTCCCGGGCAGATGGACACTTGGCAGGCCGCAGGATGGGGGCTCCCAAACCCCAGGCCCTGACTGAAACTCAGGCCCCGGGGCCGGTCCCTGGTTCTCAACCCAGCCAGGCCGGGAAATCAGGGAGCCTTCCCGGGCACAAGGGACCCCTGTCCCGGGCACACGGACCCTCAGGACGTGCGCTCGTTTTCCATACATTTTTTCCAAAATTCTGCGTAGTGGCGCTACGCCAATTCCTCCCAGCCCTAATTTCCACACGCAAACCGGTAATTCCAGATTTTTTTGACTGGGGATAAAGTCCTCCAAGTTTGACCCAGAGTATTTAACTCCAGAAACTAAGAGGTTATTTGTATTTACGGCCACAATCGTTGACTCTCAAGTCCAGTACAAGTAGCAGCACACTTGGCTCCCAGCGCTACTGAAACAATTTGCCTTCACCTTAGTCTGGAGTGATGTGGTGAAAATAGAGTTTGTTTTGAGTGATTTATCAATGGTTGGTTTATCAATCAATGTATCAATCATTACAAGTTGTGAAGGGGCGTTTCCTATGTACACTACGGGTTGGGCCAGGACGCCCAAATCTTTTGGTGAGGGCTAGTGGTATTCATCGATGACATCACAAGTCACAACCCATTTACACTCTGGAAATATTCAGAGATTTACTCCAGGATGGGGCGGCGGTAAATCAGTTCCCGAATCAGAATAGGAAGAGAACACCTTCGAAATTAATATGTATAAATGTGTTATATTGTACGTTTTTATTAACTGAACAATACATTTTTTCATTCATTAATGTGGTTGTAAGAGACAGGATATCTCCTTGAAGAAAAAGTGAAATTGCACAACTGCTATGGCATTTTGCATGCACTATTCTACACTATGGACAATTACGCTTGTTGATCTGTGCTCTCATGCACATAATTGGAAACTTACTAAACTTTACTCTTGGAAACCTGCAACAGTCAAAATATTATTAGGAGTACCTTTGAAAACATTTGTGATTTCAGAAAATGTGTAAGTTCACACCAAAATGAGGAAATAAATATATCATGTTTTTTTAAGAATCTGACCCAAAGACTTTAATGCAGATGGTGGGGGGCAAAGGCTCTTTTGATTTGGTCTTTTTGGGAGCACGGGTAAAGCTGGGCCAGTGAAGTGCAAACAAAAATTGACAACTGATAGGTTGTTTACTCACCTTTATTGGCAATGTTAGGTGGACAAAATGAGCAGAATCGAAACCCAAAGGGACCACCACTGCGTATGCCAAACCACATATAGGCAGGAGTTAACCCGGCTCACCACAGTGGTAGTCCAGCCAGTCAGAAGAAAAGTCAAGAAGGAATTAGCACCTGCCGTCAAATAATCCTCAGACTAGTTCTCCAGCCACTAATTTGCTTATGTAAGTTAGGTATTCTTTACCCTGCTTTGGAAGTTTGTGGTGTGAAGTACAGGTGTTTCTTTTGATTGGCAGATTAACCAACAAAGTTACTGCTCCATTAAGTGCCTAAAATACTGTTCCTGTGACCTCCACATTTGACACTTAGTTCTAGTATGGAAGAGGGGTTACCTAGCACAGCACTGTCTTTCAGTTACGCTAACTCTTCCTTTTCTGCAATGGACCTCAAGATTTATGTGAACCATTCTTGAAACACTCTCTTTGCCTCTGTACCCTGAAGGTTTTAGCTATCTTCACCGAATGTTTGTTGCTGATTTACTCTTTTGGGGCCAGATGTGCATAGCTTTTTTTTAGGTCACAAACGGCCCGATCGGGCGCAAGAAAGCCTTTTTGAATGTACAAAACCTTATTGCCCAATTCTGTAACCTATTACCCAATCGCAATATGGGTTAGCGATTCGGTATTAGGAAGGGGCTTGTTAAGGGTGTCCCTTCCTAACAGAGGCTCGCAGTGGAATGTGTGAATGTTTTGTGAACGAAATGCGGTCCCAAAACATTCGCATTTTACTGCCTACTTCAAGTAGGTGGCAACCCATTTGCAAACGGGAAGAGGTCCCCAGGGGACCCCTTCCCTGTTGTGAATGGTTGTAAAAAAATGTTTTAAGAGCAGGCAGTGGTCTCAGCAGGGAAAATTAAATGATTGTAACATAGTGTTATTATCATTTTATTTTTCCTTTTTTTACACTGCTGAAAAGCAGTGCGGCTGCGCTCCTCCGCCTTAGCTGCCACTGGCTGAATTACATGTCGCCAGTGGTGCTGGAACAATTTTCAGAGTGGGGGTGCTGCCATTAACGATATAACACTGAAGTCATTGGGATTGTGACTATCAAAGCGCAACACAAAAATAAACAAGTGTATCAAATGTGCCATGCCCATTTAGCAGGAGAGCGCTAAGGGTGTTGTATGTAGCTAGTGGTGGATTTTGGAGCACTGGGGAGGTAGCACATTGTCATTATTAGACAGCACATTTTCTGTTGAAATGGCCACTAGACATAGACATGCAGTTTTACTGGTAAAATTATATAGTGCAAAAATGATAATGTGTGGAAATTAGGTTTCAGTGAATAATTATCATTTGCACATCACCAAGTAAAGTGCCTTGATTTGTTTTGATTCTATTAAAATCTTTAATTCCATTACACTTCAGAATTACAAAAAATGGGCTTCATTTGTGCTTTCCAAATTGCTGATATAATTTGAAATATGGTATAGTTCATTTACCGGTATTTAAATGTTGTTTAAGAAAAAAATGATATCCCACAGCCTTTCCGATCCCCTCCTGTACCCCAGCAGGATTGTCACCTAGATCACTTTTACAAAATCCTTTCATTTTGCAGTCAGAGAAATTAATAGACACACCAGTTTCAGAATAAGCAGCAATTTGTTCAGATGACATAACCTGACATGCGACTTTGATGTTTGAACGGGCAGCAAATGTAACGAGATAAACACAAAATTTAAAGGCACATTTACTGCTCATTCCCCTCCTGAACTCCAGCATGATTATTTGTGGGGGTGCTGCAGCACGCAGCATGCGCTGCACCCCTAAATATTATCTTAGAAGTCTGTTGCCAGGGCCGGCTCTAGGGAGGTGCGATCGGTGCCACCTCACCGGGCGCTGACTTGGGGTGGGGGCGCCATGTTTGCAGGTATATTATCATTTTAAAAGCACCTCCTGCTGCGTTCCTTGTCTCCAGTAAATTTCAGGCATCAATAAAATGTCAAGATAACTCCCTCCCGCTCCCGTGATTAATGTTCTTCCTGGAGAGAGACCAGAGTTGTGTCTAGTGTAAGTTTTGACTCGTAGTAAGGTAGCGCAGCGGGTTAATATGACTGCTGCAAAGAACGTGTACCATTCAGATGACAAAGTGTATAAAATGTAAATAGGTCAGTGGGTTACTGCTTTTGTCAGAGAGATCCTTTTGTTACTTGCAGTTTATAAGTGAAAATCCTGATATAGAACTGTGAGCTATTAACTGTATCAAAGTTCTGCATGCAAACTGCAAGATATATATTTGCCCAGTCTTTCATCATCCTAGTCTTGCAAAAAGGGTTCATATGGGTAGAAATCAATTTTTATTATTAAAGAGAACCCTAACAATGGTGTTACATTTTAAATTCTGAATTTGTGTTTTTTCAAACCAAGGACTCTTAAACTATACTGCCTACCAGTATAGATGGCATGTGACTCCTACACATTGTAGTCCTCTGTCTTATGCAACATTTCCTATACACTGATTTACACATGTATGATTATGTCTGTGCAATGTGTGTGTGATTTAAAGTGCTCTGACACCTTACACTGCTATGAGTGGCACTATAAAACTAAATGAATCTGAGAGAGAGTGGTTATGGAAACTTGACGGGTACTGTTAATTCGTGGTAGTGAGGGAATCCGTGCAGAGGTGGTCATTGGGGGGCGCCAACAAACATTGTCGCACTGGGCGCCACCAGTGCGATTCCCAGATTCTGGGGTTGCTGAATACCACTGCAGACCAGCTTTGATTCCATTTCATTCCTCTTTCTTCCACCACCATAAACTTCCTGTCTCTTTGCCTCAGTGTTGCAGGTTCATTTAAATCCCTTCTTTCTCCCTTTGTCACAGTTTTGGTATCTTTCTTTTCTTCCTTCTTTCTCCCTTTTTTGCCATTTTCTCACCTGCTATGTCTTAGACTCTGATGATGAAAAATAATCCTGATTCTCAAAAAAGATTGTCGGTGCCCACCACCTGCAACAAGCAGCACAAGTGTAACAATGGAAATGGGAAGCAGACGCCCCCAAAATTGATGCGGTTTAGAGGATGGAATTTTGCCATGAGGAAAATATGTTTGCTTTGGTGAAAGAGAAAATTGCAAATACTGTTGCATTCATGAGTTACATTTTCTAAAGCTTAAATTACTTTTAGGGTGGGAATGTCCCCTGAATGTCTCTGAAGAGCCCTGAGCTATTGCCCTGCAGTCCCCATGTAACAACTCATTTTTAATTTCTTTCTTCAGCATACACCACAATCATGCTGGTACGCTGAGGGTCCACTGTGACATGGATTGCGCTCCAGAGTGTGTGCCTGTAGTCTTGAGTGGCACACCAAGTGCACCCCCAGTTAACTGAGTCTGACTACTCTCAGCTCACTGGATATAGAAGACTGACAGTGGTGGCAGCAATCGATTATAACGGCAGGAGAGGACTTTTTACTTGTGCCTGTGTGAGTTGAGTTGTCTAAAAATTCTGCTAATACCCCACACCGGGTCCTTTACTACGGCCATGTGTGAATGGATGTTCCATTTATGAATGTATGTTACACCAGTAGTAGGCTAAGCTTGAGGTGTGTGTGCTGTGAGTGACTGGGCACACTGAAAACTGTTATGGATCTCCTGTATCCATATAATGTACAAGCTGGAGGAGAGAGCCTGCAGGCAGCAATGTGAATTGAAAGGCTCAAAAAAAGCATTCTTAGAACCTTTGATGAATTGAGAATAGGAGACAGGAGGCTCCTTTGAAATACAAGGACAGCCCTTACCGCCTTCCTCCCCCATTCTTCGCCATAGTTATTACTCGACCCAGGCTGAGCGATAGCTGATTGAGGAACCTGCCCCTCTTTTGTGTCTTTACTGTGGGTTTCTCGGAAAGTGACCTCCCATGTATTCTTCCTGTTGACACTAAAAGACAAAGACTGTGGATTAACCAGTCTGAGAGGAATCTGCAACGAGAAAGGAACTTCTTGAAACTGGTCCTAGAACTGATCATATGGAGTTCAATTGCTCTGTTTGCAAATTGAGTATCAGCATGGGACAGAAACCAGAAGTTCTCATTGACCAGTGGCAGGGGTCTCACACCAGTGGAGACTGAGAAATATATCTGAGACCAAGGGTTGGGGTGATGACCACCAACCTTTCCCTTGCCAGGTTCAAGGAGAGGACCGTGGAACTTAAGCAACCTGCTGGAAGATGCTACCTTTAATCATGCTGAAAGAAGGAGTTTATTGACTGTTGAGGAAGGTAATGAATGCACCCTTGCATGAAGGAAATGCTGCCTTTAGAAAGATGGATGAGAGAAGCTAGGCATGAAGAATAGTAGTTCTAATTTGAGTGAGCTAGACCAACTTCCATTTAATGTTTAAATCAGATATCAAATTTTGGGATTTGAAGACGACCCTTACAGATCTATCATGCAAGTTGATTCTAGATGGGCAGGAAGTGTATTATGCTTCAACTTGTCCTAAGGATAATCAAAAATGTAAAACAAAAATACGGGACCATCTCACTAAATAAATAGAAACTGTGCTATTCTTAACACTTCCTTATAAGTAGTACCAACACATAATCTTTCTTTCCCTGTGTTCTTTTTACATCCATGACTATAAACATTGGAGACTTTGTATCAACACAATAAACAATGTAATCAGATAAGTATCTCTGAAATATGGTTTATATATAGCCCAGAGCGTGTTACCCACAACCGTAGATTTGTTGATTCTTTAAAGTGATTTTCCTCTTATATTTTGCAGGTTGCCTTCAGGATCCAATTTGCTGCACTGCTGTGAGAGCCGTCAGGACGAGACTGAAAGGAAATACAGTCAACGCCAAAGGAACCGCCGCTGTGAAGGCCGAGACACAGTGGAGAGACCCGGAAGCAGAAGTGAGTAAATCCGATGGCAGGAAACTGCAGGCACGAAGAACAGCTAGAATGCCAAGCAGCTTCCTGCAGTTCCCACACTTCCTTTATGCTCGATTGCTCCTGTATTGCCCTCTCTTTTCCTTATTCCTTTCCACTCTCATCTCCGTCCACCTTTCACCCTCTCTTTTCCTGATCCTTTTCTCAGTTTCTCTTCCCATTCTGTCTCTCACTTGTCCTTTTCTTCTTCTCTTTCTCTCACTTTTTTGTTCCTCACTCCCCTTAGAACCTCTTATCTCTTTCTCTTCCTCTTTCCTACCTACCAATTTCCAATACTCTCTCTTCTATCTGTACCCTACTCTTCTTTCCACCAACCTCCTCTTAATCTACAAGTTCTGTCTACTTTCTTCTGTTAAATGACATCTATATCTTGACTTGACTTTTCTATCTTCCATCTCCTTCCTCCTGACCTTTCCCTGATTCCCTTATTTCTGTAATCTTTCTCATACTCTATACCCTTGGCCTGTCCATATCTTTCTTCTTTTCTTTCTCTTTTTCTTGTCCATTCTATTTTTCTCCCTTTTCTTTTCTTTCTATATATTTGTGAGAAGCTGGCTCACCATATACTATATCACATTGTATAATGTGCAGTGAGTCCAGTGGGTCTCCAGAGGTTGTACAGAGGCTAAGTAGATAACACTAATGATACCTTTTGTGGTAGTGTGGGTGAGCAGTTAGGCTTATCAAAGGGTGATGTTAATGCATTTGTTGTGCACACAGAGGCAATAAATGAGACACACACTCAATGAATAAATCCGAGACCAATTGATAACAAGCATTTGCAATGCACTAGGTCTTGCATTTCTCAAAGGTAGACCTATTGGAATTGTGAATGACAATGATTTTTACTTAAGTTGTTTTGTTTGAAGGGATGGAGGGAACGAAGGAATTTGGGTGAGCCGGCCAGAAAAAAAGAAAGGTGCGGCCTCCATTGTTGCTGATTAATAGCAGCGTGCCACGGTGCTTAAAAAAAAGTGGAATGAGGAAGAAATAGAGTTGGGCGAGACGCACGGCTGCCATTGTTGAGGATTAAGTGTGGCATGCCGCGCTACTTAAAAAAAAAAATGATATTGTAAAAATAAAGTTGTGCGAGCCGCGCACAAGTAAAGAAAGGCACATCTGCCATTGTTAACGATAAAGCGCAGCGTGTCTGTTAAAATAAACTGCTTTCTACCATTGGCACATGCTGATTAAGACACCACACGCACATTTGTACAATAGTAAAACCTGTGAAAGATAAAAATAAAAACCTTTTCTGACAGTCACCTGCAGTTAAAAAGTTAACAGGCATAGCGCACGGCATGTATGTGTAATGCATAATGCTTACAAGTTATCAAAAACACTTTATTTTTCAACCACAGAGTGCCCAAAGAAATGCATAAATGCGTTTGCTTTCATTACCTTTAACATACCTGTTGTTCATGGGTACCTCCAGGAGCCTGCCATAGCCGCCAAAGAATCGCTAGATGTCCTTCTCCCGGACCTGGTATTTTAATCTGCCAATGTACCCTCGCTACCCGATGCGAGAAAGGAAGAGAAGGAAGTTGGGCGAGTTGCCCAGAAGAAAAGAAAGTCACGGCTGCCATTGTTGCTGATTAGGAGTGGCATGCTGCGCTGCTTCACAAAAAAAGTAGAATGATGGAAAAATAGAGTTGGGCGAGCCGCGCGGCCGCAATTGTTGAAGATTAAGGGGGCGTGCTGTGCTCATCAAAAAAATTGAATATTAAAAAAAAAATTGTTTGGCGAGCCGCACAGAAGAAAAGAAAGGTGCAGCCGGCATTGTTAAAGATGATGGGTTGTGTGCAGCCTCACTGTTCAGTTAAACCGCAGGGCGGGTTGCGGAAGCGGGAGAGCATTTCCTGCCTGCAACAGCAGCTAGGAGAAAGTCATTAATAAAATAGTGCTCAGAAAATGTAAATACTGAGTAACAATACATGTAACAGGGGCAGTCCTCATGGGAGGTTACAACAGGAGAAATGGCAGTACTAAGGAGGGACTACTAAGCCTATTAACTAATCAAAAGCCACTATTTACAAAGGATAGTAACAGGAGCCAATTGCAAAGATGGGCGGGAAAATGGGCTGAGCTTAATGTCCATACCTGATTACAGCATGTCTTGAAGAGACAGTGCAAGCGCTGCCTAGGCGAGACCTAAAAATAGTACTTTGGTGTATTTAATTCCTAAGACCACAAAACTTTCAAAGAAGCAAGTACGTTTTTAAATAAAAATACTTTTCAGTTTCAAAAGTGGACACAGTGCAATTTTCAGTCTTTGCAATGTTAACCTATGGGAGGAAAACAATAATGGGGTGTTGCAGATAAATACACAACTTACAGTTCCATTCTTCAGGGTTGGAGGTCAGCAGAGACAAGGTTTAGATAAGCACACACACTGCACCACCATTGGCACAGGGGCGGCCGGGTGCAAAGGTCAAATCTGGAGTTAGGGCCCAATGTTAAACAATGGAGTGCTTGAAGACCCGCTGCTTGCAGGTAAGTAAAACGGCTGCTGGGTTCAAGCTTCGGAGGTTACGGCAAGCACGGGGGCACAAGGCAGCATCAAACATACACCACCAGCAGCATAGGAGCAGGCGGTTGCAGGGTGCAAACACAGTGTCAGGCGCCCAATGCAAGTCAATGGAGGAACTCGGTTTTGGAAACAGGCTGAAGGCGTCAAACTGGAGGCTGCACGAAGAACATTAGCAACAGTAAAGGTAAGTTGGGATGCTGTGGGTAGCAGGGACACTGTTGCTCGAGCTCTGCAAGGCCCATGGGCTTTAGGTGCAGGGGTATCCTTTGACATCGGGTTTCACTTACCAGAGCCGGTCGCAGTTGGGGTCGCGGTTGGGGGGAGCCTTCGGATTTATACTGCAGGCATCATCGTGGAGTCCAGGAGAGGTCAGCCAATGTTGGACTTGGACTCAGGATCACTGGGGTACCTTTTGTAGACCAGTGGGCCACCTGGACTCGTGATGAAGGCGTTGGGTGCAGAGTGGTCAGGGATCGAGGTTCCAGAGGGAACCAGAGTTCTTTGTCTTGATTTCTTGGGGACAGGTCCGCTGTTCTCAGGAGTTATGGTCTTTTTGGAAGGCAGGCAGTCCTCCCCAGGGTTTTGGAGGTCACTGGTTGCAGGACAGGCGTTGTTTTCTTTGCAGGGTCTTTGAAGCTGCAGACAGGCCGGTAGGGCTGGGGCCAAGTCCGTTGGTGTCTTCAGTCTTCTCTGCATGGTGTTTGCTTCGTCCTCTCTCCTCTTGGGTCAGCAGGAACTGGTTTCAGTGTCATAAGGAGCCACCCAAATACTAGATTTAGGGGCATTACAGGGGAGTAGCAGGTAGGGACCAATGGGTTCCTTACCTGGGGTGGCTACACCCACTATTATGCAACCCTCTTGTGGGAGGGTGGCATAGCCCTAGCCCTGATTGGATAAGTCCTACCATCTTTAAGATGGTGGGCACAGAAAAATGTGCTTTACTTCACCTTCTGCACCTGAGGGGTGGAGTTGGCGAAGAGGGGCACACTTCCTATTCTTTCTAAGTTTTGTCGCCGATTCTCATGCCAAAAGTGGGGGTTTGAACCGGGGGCTGCCATCTGGTGCTAGCAGAAGAGGCTGGGGTTGCATTACAAAGGTGACAGGTCTTTTAAAGCTTTCCTCTCGAGCACTGTGCCCATCCACAGGGAGGAGGTGTGACACCTCCGTCCAGGATGTGCTTTGTTTCTGGCCCCAGCGAGCAGAGGCTCTCGACCCATGGGTCCAGAAATATGCCTGGTGGTGGCAGGCTGCCTAAAGCCAGTCAGAGACCACACCAGGGTTGGTAGGTTTTCCAGGGGGCACCTCTGAGGTGCCCTCTGAGTACATGGTTTAATAAATCCAACACTGGCATCAGTGTGGGCTTATTAAGGGGAGTCGTTTGGTACAAAGAGAAGCCATCATAGTGCTGGGGAACTTGAGTTGTCAACTTTCCAGCCCATGTACTCTCTATGGCTGCCCTGGCACTTACAATATCTAAGAATAGACTTAAATATTGTAGGGGCATATCTGCTCATGCAGATATGCCTACAGATGTGACATAGTGCACCCTGCCTTAGGGCTGTAAGGCCTGCTAGAGGGTTGACTTACCTACACTTTAGGCAGTGCTTGTTGGTATGGCACACAGGCAGTGTGCAATGTCGACTTTGTCATTTTTCATTGCACCAAGGCAAGCAAGCTGCAGGGTCTGTGGCATGGCCTTGGTGAGGGGTCCCGGGGGGGAACCCTCTGCAGTTCCCATGCCCTAGGTACCAAGGGTACAATTTACTAGTAACTTACAAGGGCTGAACTTGTCAATTGTAAAACAGGTTTAGGGAAAGAACACTGGAACTGGGAGCCTGGACAGCAGGGACCCAGTACTCTACAGTCAAAGTTGCATCAAAAGACAGGCAAAAAAGTGTGTGGGCGGGGTACTGCAACAGAAACCCACCTTTCCACATGACTCCTTTCCATTCTGCATTTCGCCATTATCCTCTGTCTTCTCCTCCCTAATTTCTTTAAATGCCAGGCCCCAAGCTCTTTGTTTAAATAATTCAGGGCAAGTGACCAGTAATGTAACTATAGCCTGTACATGGCTGGATGGGCCCTCCTACCACCTTTGGGCCCCAGTGCTCCTACATCGTCTGCAACACTGACAGTTTTGCTTAGAGAAGGATGGAGGATTGTGCCTTTTCAAATTCTGATGTATTTTTGATAAATGATTTCCAAGCGTTCTTTGGTGATTTTCAAATGCATAATATTTATTTGTATTCTCATGCATAGGGCACAAACAAAGTAAAGAAACAGCCGACACGTGTTTCGCCCATATGGCCACATCGGCCGAGGGCTTTTCAAGGCAGGGTTCGTGGCAGACGGTCGTGTGTCTAGAAGTAAGGTGAACAGGTCTCTGCGGTTTTTTTTTTTTTTTTTGTTCCTGGGACCGCAGAGACCTGTTCACCTTACTTCTAGACACACGACCGTCTGCCACGAACCCTGCCTTGAAAAGCCCTCGGCCGATGGGCCATATGGGCGAAACACGTGTCGGCTGTTTCTTTACTGTTTGTGCCCTATGCATGAGAATACAAATAAATATTATGCATTTGAAAATCACCAAAGAACGCTTGGAAATCATTTATCAAAAATACATCAGAATTTGAAAGGCACAATCCTCCATCCTTCTCTAAACTTACCCTACAATGGCTTTTGGGTGTAGCCATTTGTGAGGAATGTGCCATCACTAAGACTGGGCCCTGACAATTGTAGCACATAAACCCAGATTTCTCCACCCATTACAGTTACCTACTGACAGTTTTGCCCCTGCAGCTCTATAGCATTAACTGTGAGCTGTTAGCGAGGCAGTAAGTCAATGTGTATAGGCCTTCTGTTTTGCTGATTCTGATGTATAGATGAGCATCATTGGCACATGTTTTTTCTATGACTCCTAGTTAAAAGATTTGAGCAGTAAAGATGGTACATGTACGTGGACGTTTCAGGGTGCAGTGCTCAGGACAGTATTACTTTGCCGTAAAACAAGTCAGTGCCAAAATATCTTACATCACAGAGCAAATTCATGTATCCAGAAGATCAAGTGCATCAGACACAATGTAATCTTTTGCCTAGTGAAGGCTACCTTCTACCTAAGAAATATCATGCCAGAAGACTTCACTTGACTTGACTGCTCTATGAATTCTTCGTTAACACTGACCAACACAGATTAACACACAAACTTAAACATTTTTTATACTGCAGTAGATCAACTTATGAGGTACTTAGGAACCTGGTCTAGTCTAAAATCCCTGCTTACATCGGTTCAAAACACAACTCTTCCCTCTACACCCCTCAGGACTTGACCATATTGCCTCATAAAAATTAAATGTAATTTCTCTCTGTCATTAAGTGCCAGTACTAAAGGGTTCCTGCTTCTCTCGCCTAATGGCACAGACTTGTTTCAACCTTCCCCCTTTATGTGCATGAGCACTAATCCTTCGCCATTCCTTTCTCCTCCTACATAGTGGTCCACTAGCTAGGCTAATGCTAAGTAAGAATTAACATCCGTACTCAGATTAATAAACCGGCTAAAGAAACCGCTACCCTTCGTGTAGTTTGTGACAACCATACAAGCCCTTGCTCTCTGTCCAATCCTGACCCCTGCAACTTGCCCACAGGTCCCTCTGCTTGA
This sequence comes from Calotriton arnoldi, assembly GCA_963921515.1. Taxonomy (NCBI): domain Eukaryota; kingdom Metazoa; phylum Chordata; class Amphibia; order Caudata; family Salamandridae; genus Calotriton; species Calotriton arnoldi. The sequence continues at coordinate 449,659 of CAWUFW010012532.1, forward strand.
TGGACCTGTAAGCCATGCAAATTGAAGAGAACTCAGCAGCAAGAATTGTATATGGTATATGACATGGGGATTGCATCTCCTCCACATTGCATCTACTGCAACGTTCAAAGATAAACAGTGTATTTAATGTAAGTACCTACTAAGCCCCTCATTACAAGCGGCCCGTAAACGGTTTGATACATATCGCAACTGATAAAATCTGATTTCTCAGAGTCAAAATGTATCAGGTGCAATAAATATCATCTGATTACAATTTTTTTAGGAATAACAGGCGGATTTTGGTGCTTACCGCACCAAAATCCACATGTAGTGAGCAATACAGGGAATTATTCTCTGATAAATTTGGGCAGGTTTTTGACCTGTTGGAATTTATCAGGGGAGAATTATCACACAACTTGTAATTCCAATCCCTGTGCAATTCCCGGGTAGGCACGGAGATCCAATTTTAACCCCGAATTTGTAATGAGGGCCTCAGTGTATAAAAATAATTTTATGAAAGCATTTTATGTTCTGCTTGCCTGTTTTGAAGATCTAGTTTTTTTAATTTCAATTACTTGATTTTTAATCTTTCTTTTATTGTCATGGCCTCGTGGCACTGTGTGGACCAGCACTGGGTTTTAAGAAAGAATGGAGGCGGGTTCAGTCTTTGACAGTGTGGTTTGTTAGGAAGTGCAGGAGCTGGTAGAAGTGTGATTATAATGAATTAAATTAGAAACCAGAGAGTGAGAGAGAAGGAGTCGGGCAGAGAGAGAGAGAGAGAGGAAAGTGCGTAAGATACAGAATAACAAGGAAAGGAGAGAAAGGAGGAGAGTTAGAAAGACAATCAGATATGGAGGGGTGGAGAGAAAGGAAGGGACAATGAGGCATGGAGAGGGATAAAGAATGTGTGTGGTGAAGTTGCATGTATGATACACGTGTCAGTGTTTTCTCTGTCCCAATGATCATGTTAGTAATGCGTTGCTCTAGGGAGCATTTGTGTCACCTTTGTCCCGATGCGGCCAATGTCCCGGTGCTGATACCCTGTCTGTTTTCACATTTCTGCATTGTTTTGCTTTTATAGTTGCTCTTGGCAATTTTTTTATTGCATAGCGATCTAATGCACAGGGTCATGTGAATGCTACATAAATCTACAAATAAGCGTCACCACATTTGAGTTAATAGTAGAAAATATACACACAATGAGACAATATTTTTGTAAACAATATTTAGGACATGATATTTATTGGACGATGTTTCGGTGAAGGAAAAATATGCAGATAGAAGGTGTTGAATTCCAAGCATCATGCATCACAAGCCACTACATTGACTCCAAAGCAGTCACAGATGGTTGCCAGCTCTTGTTAACCCCATTGCACGGGCCCAAATTATGCCCGTTCAAGGTAAAAAAGGACGTTCCCTCATTTGCATGAGGGGCGTTGTCTCATGTAAATGAGAGAACGATTTACCCTTGACCTTGCACATTGTAACTGAATCAGAGGCAGGGGCAAGGAGGTTATTGCGAAGCACACTAATAGACAGTTGCAAGTACTGTTGCAGCACTTCTGAAATTTCAAAGCTTAACTAGAAGGATTTATTAAAAAAATATTAAAATTCCAAACGTGGTCAGATGCGGCACACAAGAATTCTGGCAGAGGCATTTATAAGAAACAGGGGGGCATATTTACAAGCCCCTAACCCCACCACAACATCACTTTTCACAACGTTGTGATGGCGATAGGGGCTTCGCCTTATTTACAAGGCAGCGTTTAGCCACTTAATGTGGCTTTATGCTGCCTTGTAAATAAGGCACCCTTTCACGCTATACTTAGCGTGAAAGGGTAGGGCAATGGGTGATGCGGTTTGTGTTCCACCGCAACACCCTTTGATTTTGACGCTGCTCCATATTTACAAGGGCAGCGTAAATATGGGGCAGCGCCAAAATTAAGACCAGGGAAAAAATGGTCTTACCCTGGCGCAACGAGGAGAAATGTTTAATTTCTCCTCGTTTATGCTGTTTCCATGTGTGCTGCACTGTGCAGCACACATGGATACAGCAAAACGCCATTGATTGTTTATGTGCAGGAAGGTGTCCCTTCCTGCACATAAACAATCATTAAAAAAATTACCTTTTGCAATTTCTATGTGTGCTGCATTAAGCAGCACACTTAGAAGTTACAAAATGTAATTTAAAGATTGTTTATGTGCAGGAAGGGACACCTTCCTGCAGGTATAAGGTATGTAGTGTGGGCGTTCCCCCGCAAAAAAGCCTCGTAGAAGTGTTGCAGTGAAATCTACCAGATTTCACTGCGACACTTCTAGGACGCCAATGCATCAAAACCTTACGCCTGCCTCATGGCAGCCGTAAAGGTGATGCAGTGCCATAGGCACAGGCCTACCCCATCATTGCTGGAGTTGCATCTTGCTTGCGACACAATTCCAGCAATGCGTGACTTTTGCGCCTACAGGATTCTTAACGTAAGAGTCATTCCTTGCGACATTGAGCACCGTACATTAAATTCAGCACATCCATCATGTCGCAAAGAGGGTGCAGTGAAAACTGCTGCATCGCTGTTTTATCGCAGCGATGCAACAGTTTTCATAAATGAGGCCAAACAATCTTCCCCTACAAAGCAGACACTCTTGCACTATGGTGCAACGTCGCCTGCGTTGGCGCTAGGCAGCTAAATTTAGCACCAGCGCAGGGGTAAATGCAGGGCTGCACTATATTGTTGTAAATATGGTGCAGCCCTGCGTTTCTAAAGGGATGGAGCACGGCATTAAGCCAAGGAGGCTAACGCCATGCTCCGCCACTTCTATTGTACATATGCCGCAGGGTTTCCTTGTGCGAGTTTCTCTGTTAGGAACATGGCGATCTAATTGCCAACATCAAAGAAGCTATATGGTTAGGAAGCACTAGGCAAACAGATGGGTTTCCATTAAACTGTTTATTATTACTCAGAACTGACACCGACTTGTAGTCCGTAAATTCTGTGGAATAGAAAGAGGTTCTTTTTTAAAATCTGTTTTTGTGCTACAACTTTAGTTCTTACTCTTTTTAAACCTCTTCTCATATTGTATCGATTGCCCAGAACGTTCTCTTTTCCGGGGCCTGTTTGCCCTGGAATGCCGAAAATCTGTAAAGGAATTTACATTATTGAATGTGACACTGAGATGAATGAGTAAGAAAGTGGTTTCAGTGATTTCTAGGCCGCTAAAGCTGTGTCATAGATTTTGTGGTGCGGTTACTCATGGGCCTGAATTATGAATGATTTGAGATGGCAATACCGCAACCAGACTGTTATACTGCTGCTGCTCAGCCTGAGTGTCTGTTTGAGAGAATGTTGGTGAATGGAATGTTCGTGTGTGTGAGTGTCAGTTGGAGATGGGCTGAGAAGCAGTGAGGCTGCTCCTGGTGGGGTTCTCTTCCCTATAACATCTACTTGAATAAAGAAACATGAAGATACCACCTTGAATGGACATTACTTTATTACAACATATTTTGGCGATGATTTAAGAAGAAAGAACCTACGTGTGCCACCTTATTGGACTCAAACCTGTCAAGCTTGAAGGAAGTGAATTGAAACTGAAGAAATTGAAGAGGAACTTGATTAATCTGGCACCCAGAGCCCCACCAGTGACCACCCCATCGGTCGCCCACAACCCAAAGGTACCAGTTCCAACATTAATGTGCCAGTTCCTGCTCTACTTTCCTGCTTCCTCTCCTGCTCCTTAGGGACTGTTGTCGCTGTCCTACCACTTTGGGACAGTGCTTCCAGAAGTGCAGTTTCCTTGATGAGCGTCCAGTTCCTGCTACCTGCCTGTCCTGCTATCTGCTTGGCCTCCTGCCCTGTCGCAACGCAAATGTGCCAGTACCTTTGCACTTTGATTTTCTCTACCCTGCTGCTTTGGAAGTGTTTCCTGTGTCCTATTACCTCGAGAAAGTTTCACCTGCGTCAAAAGTTTCCCACATGTAGAACTTATTTAAGCTCTACGTGCGCAATACATCCTGCTGTACTCTCTGCTGTGTTCAAATGACGAGAAAAGTTTTCCTAGTGCAACAGCTTCAAGTCTGTGAGAGAAGCCCCGTTTTTTTTTCATGTGTGACATTTCACACACGAGAAACAATCTATTGCTGGGATCTGTGTCAACATTTGTCGGATTCAGTGTTATTAGCGGCATTGGTGAAGCATTGTGACACAACTGGCAGTTTAACCGCTCGTTAGCCCTTTGAAAATATGGCACGAGCTGTCCACCGCGCGCATACACTCATCGCGCGCAGCCTTACCTTCATTCCTTTATCTTCTGACGTCAACATGGATTTCCTTTCGATGTTGTTTCCTCCTTCAGGTCGCCCTGCTGCACAGACGTGCCTTGAGCCATCCGGCTCAGCGTCAAAAAACGTGCCGCCATCTTGGACTTGGCAGCAGCATTCCTCTTGTTGTTTTTATCCGGTTCCAGGCACACGCTGGATGTGTCATCTGAATACTTTGCTGATGGACTTCCCATTTGACCGTTGCTCACCATCTCTTGCCACAATTTTGTTATGTGAAGGTTGAAGCCGGAAAGTTTTCTGTTTCCTATACTGCTGCTGTTGTTCATCGAGGAGTGTTTGAAGACTGTTCTAGCTGAAGCTTTATTGCTCTGGAAACCTCTGCCTCGTCGTCTGCTATTTCTTTGGGTTCACCAAGAAAACTGTAGTTCCAGCTTCTACATTCATTCAAAATGGTTATGGACTAGGATTTCGGAACTGCGTAAAGTTTTTTTTTTTCTTTCTCTCTTACTTTGCCTGTTGCCTTTGTTGAAGATGGTGTTTAGCAAGTTATTATGCCTTCTTGTGCAATGCTGAGATGCCCATTTCCGTTTTTTTTTTTCATTTTGCTCCTGTCACATTAAGTACTAGCTGCCTTTCATTTTACTGTTGTGTGCCCTTATGCAATGTATTTGATGTCATATGGTTATGTACCTTGTTCAACCTGTGCCCATATTTGCTGCCATAGCTGTTATTTCTTATGTTATATTTTCTAGGTCACTGCAAAGTATGCCTTATTGCTTGTTGTCTTTCAAAATGATAGTCAATATCTTATGCCTTATGCTGTGCTTTAAACATTTACTTGAATGTACCTTTTTACCATATGATTGTACTTTCTTACCTTATAATGTTTGTTTGCATTACGCCCCTTTCCCCTGCACGTCAGGGTTTGCACTTTGTGTGTTTGGTTCCGTGTGGATTCCCTTGCCACACATCACAACTCAAATTTATGTTTGGGTGGAGTTTATGCTTGGTCCGTTTATGTTACATGCTATTCTACATTTTGCTTAGTTTGCTACCAAGTTTGCCATTGGTTACAGGGTTTTTTGTGATTTGTGTCATGCGTTTTTGCATGCTTATGCTATTACTGTCTCCCACTTTACGTGGTTATGGGTTGGGGTTGTTCAACCACCCATTGTAGTACGGATTTCTTGTGTTTGCCTGAGACGGGTGTCTTCTCAAGTGCTTAGTATGCATTTACTTACCTTATTTGCAGTTACTTTTCTTATGTGCATTTACCTTAGTCCTGTGTGGAGTCCCTTTCACACATCACAACCCAACTTTATGTTTGGGTGGAGTTTATGGTTGGTGATTGGTTATGTGTAGACTGTCCCCTACACATCTCACCCTAACTCTCAGTTGGGGGAAGAGTTTTGCGTGCCTACTTTATGTGCATTTACTTACGTGATTTCAGGTTGCTTCTTGCTTTGGTCTGCATTGCACTTTTACTCCCTTGGACGTCAAGGTTTCCTTTGCTAGATTTGGGTTTTTCCCTCGCACATCAGGGTTTGCATTGGGAGTACTTTTGGTTCTGTGTGAAGCCCCTTACACACATCACACCCCAATTTGTTGTTGGGTGAAGTTTGCTATAATTGTGCTTGTTAATATGTTCTGTGTGGAGATTTTCCATGCTTGCATATTTTTTTTTATTGCTTAGTTTTCTTTCACACTTTTATTGTTGGTTCTCTTGTGCTTCTCGTGTTTGCCTGGCCAGCTTGCACGACCCTAGTACTTGGGTTGGTCTGTAGTCTGTGGTGTGGGAGTGTTTGGGTTGCTTTGCGATAGAAAGGAGGATGGTGTGCATGAGTCATTGAACTTGTGTTATGTTTCTCCCTCCTTACTTCATTTTCTCCGCATGAATGTTCCATCTTTAGTTTTTCATGCTATCCTTCAGAAAGTTGTCATCTTATTTATTTCTTGCAATGTTTCTATTGCCTTTTGAGAATTCCGTCTTTTCCATTACAAAGAAAGGAGATGTGTTATACTGCTGCTGCTCAGCCTGAGTGTCTGTGTGAGAGAATGTTGGTGAATGGAATGTTCGTGTGTGTGAGTGTCAGTTGGAGATGGGCTGAGCAGCAGTGTGTCTGCTCCTGGTGGGGTTCTCTTCCCTATAACATCTACTTGAATAAAGAAACATGAAGATACCACCTTGAATGGACATTACTTTATTACAACATAGACTTATTCCTTCCACCATCTACTGCCTCCCTAAAACATGCACGTGCATACCTGCTCACTTTGTGTAATCAAAAAGACATTTCAAAGCTAATAATTAGATTGTTTATTGTCTCTGGAAATGACGTCACATGATCTATAGTGGCGTAGCTGAAAATCAAATAACATGAAATTGTGGTCCAGATCAGAGGGCATGTGTATCTTATCTTTCTGATCCAAATCTTGCAAAATCAATGGCATAATAGTGCGCTCTGAGTACTGGAGGCAGCCTTAACTTCACAAATATATATCTTCTTGTCGCCAAAAACATAGCCCTACAGTTAATTGTGGCTAGTGATCTTTGAAAGTGGAGAGGTGTAAATTCCCGCCTGAATTGTAATGAGCAAGTGAAGCATGTGCGCCCACCTTACTGCAGGGGGTGCATGTGGAGATTCTCCCATCAAGAACATTTTAAATAAGCATTGGCAAAACCAATAGGTCTGGCCTTGGCTGACAACCCTTTGGTTTTGTCAGTGTTGGTTTTGTTTTTTCATGTGTTTTTTTCTTAAACATTACTGTGGGAGAACTGCTGGGCCCCAGCCAATATAAAAAAATTGTCTTAAAGGAAAAAAAGTTTTTGTCTCAAAAAACAATATTGCCATAGTAGTCTCTCGCACTCAAGGGAGCTATCTTGTGTGAGGATGTGCTCCTTGTGAAAGAATAGAATGGCGTCACTCACAATGAAAATTGCAAATGACTGAAATGGGCTGACCCAGTGCCCCATGCTGTATGTTGTAGTGGGTGCAAGAAAAATGTGAATGACTCTACAACAGACCAATAGATGAAGAGAACTGGCTGCAAGCACCTATTAATATATTATAAACACAATTTTAGTAAAATCAAATGGTCTTGTCTATGCCAGACCTAACAAGCATTGGCAAGGCCAATAGGCCTTGCTTTTGAGACCTATTGGCTTTGTCAATGGTTTTAAGCGATGATGTGCAGCATTGCTAAATAAGGAAAAAAAACATATGATGCAACTGGCTTTGTCATTTTGTAGGCGCATGCACCATGAATGTACGAGAAACAACAGGGACAGAGAATGAGGGCACAGGTAAGGGAAGCAACGCAGTGGGCAGGGAGACAGAAACAACATGGAGGGTGGGGGGGAGAAGAAACAATGGGTGAGATAGCAACATGGAGCTGGTAGGGGAGAAGCAAGCAGGTGAGGAAGCAATGATGAGGGGGAGGACACAAGAGTGAGTGTAACATGGAGGGCACAAGGAGAAGCATACGGGTGACAATGAGCAACACGGAATGCCGTAGGAGAGAAATACATGAGGGAGACAGCTGGAAAACACATCACTCTTATGGAGTGCTGAACCAAAATGAAAAAAGTAGTGCTTGAAAAACAAGCAATGTAAGCATATAATCCAGATGATCCAAAGAGATGGTAAGGAGACTATACTCCATGGGAGGAAAAAACACTAGATTGACAAGCTAGGACACAAATAAGAAGCAAACAGAACTGTCAACCAATGGTAAGAAATTGGTGGGCTCCAAACCCCATATGTTCTTGGTAAGCCCACAATATCTCTTGCAAAAGAGAGCACATGGGTTGGCTGGTAGGTTAGACCTAAAATCTTAAGTGACAAGCACACAAACCAAAGCTGCCTGGGAAGAGACGTGTCAAGTGGCTGAGCTGCCAACTTTAGACCCTGAGGACATGCACTGTAAATGCAGCTTCTTTACTGAATATCGTGTGATTGTGGACAAATCACTTAAAGACCGATTTAGAGTTCAGCATATAGGTTACTCCATCACAAACCTGATGGACAGCTGATAACCCATCCGCTGTATTACAAGTGTCATTGGATATAATGCACTTGTAATACAGCGAACGAGATATCCATCATGTTTGTGATGGAGTAACCCATCCACCAAACTCAAAATCAGGCCTTTAATCTCTAGGGACTAAAAGAGTGTGTGTGTGTGTGTGTGCATGTGTGTGTGTCTGTGTGCATGTGTGTGTATGTGCATGTGCCATGTAAGAGTAGAGTCATGCCTGGCGAATGGTGATTGCAGAGTGGTTGGTAAGTGTTGGAAGCCGGAGTCCCAGTCACGCGTCACTGTCACAAATGCGAGACTTGTGACTCCCCACTCAACGTTAGGCCAAGTAAGGACACCGTTTGAGATAGCCCTGCTCATCCCCTTAGTAGCTTTGCACGAGCAATCAGGCCTATCTCCAAGGCACGAGTGTACAGTATGTGCAACCGCACCCACAGCAACCCCCTGGTGACACCACAAATGGACTCCACACGAGTTTGATAAAAACGAGTATAAACTTTATATAGAAAGATATACGATCAGACCACACAATACAAAAGCCAACATATAATAAAGGGTAATATTCGTTCCGGCTGGCTGGTAGGTTCAAATCCCAACCACCGCTTTCAAAATGCTATGCTGGTCGTAATGCTAGAATCACACACGTTGCAATAGACAAACAATAGTGCGCTGCGTAACGATACAATCCTGTGCTGGGCACAGGAGAAATAATACAATGCGTAACGATACACCCCGGTACCAGCAATGGGAGAAATAATGCAATGCGTACCGCTACAATCATATACTGCGCAATGAAGGAATAATGCAATGCGTCACACCCCAATCACGTACTTTGCAATGAAGAAATAATGCAATGCGCGCCGCCACAATCATGTACTTTGCAATTTAAGGAATAATGCGATGAGTAGCTACAATCATGTACTTTGCAATGACGAAATAATGCAATGCGGGCCGCTACAATTCTGTACTTTGCAAGGGAGAAATAATGCAATGCGTAGCGCTACAAACGTGTACTTCGTTAGGCAGAAATAATGTCAGGCGTCATAAGACAGTCCGGCAGTTTGTTAGCAGCAATATTGGCAATGTGTATTACGACAGTCAGCCTCTTCGATAACAGTTGCCCCCCACAAGTATCCACAATGACATAAAGTACAGCTTCGCACTCTGGCCTCCTTTGGTTAGTAAGGGTGCCCAATCTGAGCCGAAGCAAAGGCTCACGTCCCCAGAAGGACTGAGAGGCCGAGAGAGTGTCCCTCCGAGCCCGCACCCCGCCCAGGCAATGATCCACGTTACCTGGGGGGCGCGACCCCACTCTCCTCTCCTCCTTCAATGAACTAGGCCTTCCGTGCAGAACTTTCTCAATGGGCCTCAGTGGCTCGGCCTGGCAGCTCAGCTCCTCCGGGGCTGTCAGTCCGGGCTGCGACTGTTAGGAAGGTCTCAGGCGGCCGCAGGGCACATGTACCCCACGCCCCTGAGATTACGTTACTTCATGTGCACGTTCACCACAGCACCCTCCGGGTCTCTTCTGGCACGAAGCCACACACACAATGCTGATGGGACCTCACGTCGACTCCGAGTGCACGTTCGCCAGGCACTCCTTCCTGCGGTCTCAGTTGGCACCAAGATACGCACACCACGCTGCAGAGACTCACCTCCACAGTCCCAGGTTGCACCAAAGCACGCACACTGCTTCACTGAGACTTACTCCAATTCTCGTGCCCCGATATCCAGGCGCTCTTCACCAACGCCTTCGGCCGCACCTCGACACGCTCACCATGTCCGAGCCTCACTTCTCCTCCGGTGCACTCGATCACCAGGCGCTCTTTACCAACGCCTCCGGTGCACCCCGACACGCACCCTGCGCGACCGAGACTCACTCCACTTCCGATGCACGTGTTGACCAGGCACTCCTCGCCAATGCCTCCAGTGCACCACGACACCACCCTGCGCGTCCGAGACTCTTTTCACCTCCAATGCACCCGCTGACCAGGCGCTCTTCACCAGCGCCTGCGGTGCACCACGACATGCACCCTGCGCGTCCGAGTCTCACTTCACCTTCGATGCACACGTTCACCAGGCACTCTTCACCAACGCCTCCTGTGCACCACGACACGCACCCTGCGCGTCCGAGATTCACTCCACTTCCGATGCACTCGTTTACCAGGCGCTCCTCGCCAACGCCTCCAGTGCACCACGACATGCACCCTGCGCGTCCGAGACTCTCTTCACCTCCGATGCACGCGCTGACCAGGCGCTCTTCACCAGCGCCTGCGGTGCACCACGACACGCACCCTGTGCGTCCGAGTCTCACTTCTTCTCTGGGTGTCCAAGATCACAGGGCACACCTTCCGAGGGTCTCAGGCTGCCACAACACACGCCCACCGCGTAGCTTGTAACTTCTCCGGAAACCTTTATGTTCCTGTGTTTCCAAACAGGGAGCCAGCTCACCTCAGGCCCTTGGGGTAACAAGACACAGCACACAGCAGAGTCTTCTTCAAGCAGGGGGACCCAGTGCACACAGCACAGTCCCAACAGCCTCTTCCTTGGTTAAAACAGCAAATTGCAGACCAGCCCCAGATCACGAAGCAAGGATTGGTCCTTCCCAGCAGTCTCTTCAGTTGTTCCTTCTTTAGCAGAGGTTCCTCTTGACCACGAAATGTGTCCAAGCCTTTTCAGTCTCAATCCATTTCTATTCCAACATTCAGGGGTTTCAGCTCTCATAGATATACCCCTAAATGTCTTTGAAGTTCGTTGTGCTCAGGTGTCCCTGACCCCTGCCTAAATCAGTTCTGGGTGTCTCCCTCCCAGTGTCACCTTTCTCCCTTTGATACTGGGGGTCTGGATCCTTACTCACTCAGCAGGAGATGGGTCAATTGTTTTATAGCCACAACCCAGGCCTCTTCACCTCCCGGTGTTTCTCCTCGCATACTCTCCAGATGCAGGTCAGCCTGGTGCCATCTCACCCCCTCCCCTCTCAGATCCAGACAGTCAGTCCACATTCAGCAGAGACACACAGAAATGCTTAAAGCACAAAACTCAGCCACTTTCTAAAAAAGCGGCTTCTGAACACACAGTGACAAAACCACTTTCGTAGAAAGATGTGTTATGACGCTGTGAGTTCATACATATCAAACTTCACCTCTCCATTTTAAACTTATGGGAAACTAGGCTAACAAACACAATACCCAGCCTCCCCCATTCTGTTCTAAGGGCAGAATGGCCTTTCACCAGTGAAATACGAAATGGAGTGTTTTTCACTGTCAGGACATAACACACACCTCAGTATATGTCCTGCCTTTTAATTACACGGCACCCTGCCCAGGGGTTATCTGGAACCTACCACAGGGGTGCACACTGTGTACACAAAAGGGAAAGTAAGGCCTGACAAGTGGTTGCACTTGCCAGGACAACATGCTAACTTAGCAAACTGCGCGCAGGCCCTACACTGCAGGCCTGAGTTCCCTTCTCCGCGCACCCTTTGCATTACTAGCCCTGGCACACACAGTGCACATCACTAGGGACTTTACTAGTAAGGCAAACATACCAATCATGGCCAACCAATTACCATTACACTTTACACAGGGAACCTTTGCACTTTGACACTGATTAGCAGTGACAAAGTACCCAAAGCATCTAAATTGGCAACTCTATGTCAGGAAAACAATCTATGGGAAAAGCAAAAAGTTTTAGGGAACTTTAGACAAAAAGGACAAGTCCTACAGTAAGTAGCATGGGGTGCATTATGAAGGGTGATGGGGATACAGAATGCGCTTCAGCCGATTTCAAAAGCAGCCTATCTTCAGCTAAGGATTTTGCCACTCGAAGGTTGCACATGGGGACATCACCCTCATTTAGCGGGGCCCCAAATTGCCTGCAGTCATCCTTTATACAGAACAAGGGCGTTCGAGGGCGTTCTTCAAAGGATGGAAGGGGGTGTTTAAAGCCCCAGCCCAACCCCACACTGTTCTTCATCCCTGGTATTCCTCCCACCTACATACCCTTGCACTCCCCCTACACCTATCCCCTGAGTCCACCCACCCTACACTCCAACTCACTTAACACCTGTCCCCCTGTCACGGATCCCGCCCCCACCAGACCCATGCTACTTACCTACCACTCTGCAATCACCATTCGACAGGCATGACTCCACTCTTACATGGCACTGGCACACACACACACACACACACACACACACACTTTTTTCTTACCAGGGAGGCCCACCTCCAACTTAACTCTGCTGCACCATCATTCGTCACCTGGTGCCGATCCCAGGACTTGAACCATGGTTGACTGGGTGGAAGTAAGGAACTTACCCACTAGACCACATTGGCTTCCCTTTTAGTATCTTATCAAATCGTCCCTATATCATGGTCATCCTTTTCAAGTGTAATGGAATCCACAGGCAATGACACCAGGGCCTGTATGTTGCTTATAGTTACTACTGCAAGAGTGTAGAACACCAAGGAGCTATAGCTCAATGGTAAGTCTTGTACCTCTGATGGCACAGGCTCACACAAGACAAGGGTTTGAATCCTGCCAATGCTTTCAAAGAATCCCAAGGTGGTAAATGTTCATACAGTACTTTTATTTTCATTTGCTAAGTTTATTTCCACTTGGAAAAACAGAGGAGAAAAGTGGCCCCTCTTTTTGGCACGTGCGCCCCAAAATGACAAATCTTTTACCTCATGACCTCCTACCAACCCCCCTTTTTCTCAAGTAGGTGCAATAGAGACAAAGCCTTATCTTCCTTTATCAATGTATTCATTCTTTGCCCTTGAAATTCGGTGTATTGTAGAGGGCAAATGAGGCCTCACGGCTTATAACTGTGCACAAGAATGCAAGGAAGGTGCTACACTGATAGTAAATTAGGCTGGATGGTGGTGATTTTTCATTTTGGTGTGAGGCGATCTCTAAAATCAGGGGTTTGGTGCCTGTGAGGTTGGCTATGAATAAAGCTGAAGTATGAGCTATGGCTAATGAAATGATGGGTAAAGTTTGAGGCAAGTGAAACTCCCTTTATTAGGTGCCATAAGAAGCTAGAAAGGTTGTTTTCTTCAAGAGGCCGAAAAGGGCAGTCAGGCCTTTGCTTCAGCAGGTCTGAATCATGCCTGCTGCTGCAGCAGGTGAAGGGATGGAGCATCACAGTACAACATGTGGTGGGGCTTGGCTGGGCTTGGCTGGGGCTTTAAACACCCCTTCCATCCTTTGAAGGACACCCTCAAACGCCCTTGTTCTGTATAAAGGATGACTGTAGGCAATTTGGGACCCTGCTAAATGAGGGTGATGTCCCCATGTGCAACCTTCGAGTGGCAAAATCCTTAGCCTAAGATAGGCTGCTTTTGAAATCGACTGAAGAGCATATGTTGTAGGATGTATCACAGCGCAAGCCGTTCACCGTCTCAGAAGAAAGTAAGCCTGGAAGGACATTACTTGCATAGGACAGCCCTCTTCTCAGTCCAATTATTATGCTGCAATTGCCGTGTAGTGTTACTAGAGGGCAGCAGTATGAACATGAGAGCACACTGAGGCTTTTCTTCTGCTTGCTGACATACCTCTTGTTCATGTTGGTCTTGCAGGCATATGGAGTGGAGGACTGAGATGACTGAGTGAATGAAGAATGAGGAATGGCTGGCCTGTATTTATGGAGTAGGTGGTGTGTTTGGAAGGTACCCCAAAATTACCCAGAAGGCCTGTCATTCTGTGTCCCCATCACCCTTCATAATGCACCTCCAAACCCCTTTTAATACTGCTCCCCCAAAATCGACTGCCACCCCCCCCCAATCAGATAGTGTAGCGGGGGTGCAGTAAAAAAAAATTAGGGTTCCCCACTGTAATTAATCATCCCTAATGTGGGCTAGGGAACCACTGCATGAGTGACCACAACCTGCCCCACTCTGCTCTAACATCTCTTCTTGGTCCCACGCTCCTTCTCCCTCTATGACAACCTGTTCTTCGTCCCTGCTATCCCTCCCACCTACCTACACACTCCCCCTATCGCCTGAGTCCACCCACCACTCCAACTCACTTAACCCCGTTCCCCTTCTTTTACCTGTCACTGATCCCACCCCTTGCTCTCACCAGACCCATGCTACTTACCAACCACACTGCAATCACCATTTGCCAGGCATGGCTCCACTCTTACATGGCACACGCACATACACACACATTTTTCTTACCAGGCAGGCCCACCTCCAACTTAACTCTGCTGCACCATCATTCGTCACCTGGTGCCGATCCCAGGACTTGAACCATGGTTGACTGGGTGGAAGTAAGGAACTTACCCACTAGACCACACTGGCTTCCCTTTTAGTATCTTATCAAATTGTACCTATATCATGGTCATCCTTTTCATGTGTAATGGAATCCACAGGCAATGCACCAGGGCCTGTATGTTGCTTATAGTTACTACTGCAAGGATGGAGTACACCAAGGAGCTATACCTCAATGGTAAGTCTTGTGCCTCTGATGGCACAGGCTCACACAGGACAAGGGTTTGAATCCTGCCAATGCTTTCAAAGTATCCCAAGGCGGTAAATGTTCATACCGTACTTTTATTTTCATTTGCTAAGTTTATTTCCACTTGGAAAACAGAGAGAAAAGTGGCCCCTCTTTTGGCACGTGCGCCCAAAATGACAAATCTTTTCCTCATGACCTCCTACCAACCCCCTTTTCTCAAGTAGGTGCAATAGAGACAAAGCCTTATCTTCCTTTATCAATGTATTCATTCTGTGCCCTTGAAATTCGGTGTATTGTAGCGCGCAAATGAGGCCTCAGGGCTTATAACTGAGCACAAGAATGCAAGGTAGGTGCTACACTGATAGTAAATTAGGTTGGATGGTGGTGATTTTTCATTTTGGTGTGAGGCGATCTCCAAAATTAGGGGTTTGGTGCCTGTGAGGTTGGCTATGAATAAAGCTGAAGTATGAGCCATGGCTAATGAAATGATGGGTAAAGTTTGAGGCAAGTGAAACTCCCTTTATTAGGTACAATAAGAAGCTAGAAAGGTTGTTTTCTTCAAGAGGTCGAAAAGGGCAGTCAGGCCTTTGCTTCAGCAGGTCTCAATCATGCCTGCTGCTGCAGCAGGTGAAGGGATGGAGCATCACAGTACAACAAGGTGGTGGGGTTTGGCTGGGCTTGGCTGGGGCTTTAACCCCTTCGCTGCTAAGCCTTTTCCCCTCCTGTGCTAAGCCTTTTTTGGCTATTTGGGGTATTTTGCGCTTAGGGCCCTGTAACTTTTTGACCACATAAGGTATCCATGCCAAATTTGCGTCCTTTTTTTCCAACATCATGGGGTTTCTAAAGGTACCCAGGGTTTGTGGATTCCCCTGGAGGGGACCCAGAAATTAGACAAAATACAGCTACATTTTAGTTTTTTTGGGAAAAATGGGAAAAAGTCTTGCATATGAAAGCGTCTGGGTTTTTCCCTGCAAATGGCATCAAAAAGGGGTTGTGGTGCTGAAATCACCATCTTCCCAGCTTTCAGGGACAAGCAGACTTTTGTCAGAAAACCAAAACTTTGTACACAGTTTTGGCATTTTTCTGGGACATAGCCTATTTTTGCTATTGTTTGTGCTTTCAACCTCATTCCAGTTAATGGTAGAAATGGGTATGAAAGCAATAATGGATCCTGGAAAGCCATACATTTCTGAAAAGTAGACAAAATTCTGAATTCAGAAAGGAGTCATTTGTGTAGATCCTTCAAGTTTTCTTTATAGAAACAAACAGTTAATTATAGGAAAAATTGAAAAATAGTTGAAAAAAACAGCCATTTGTGTTAACGTTTTCACCTGTAACTTCTTCTAATTATGACAGCTATTTGAAAGCAATATACCATTACATCCGCTGGACCTTTCTGGTTGTGGTGATATATAGGACTTGTAGGTTCACCAAGAACCCGACGAACCCAGAGCCAATAACTGAGCAGTGTCTTGAAATGGTTTTTTATTTTGTCCCGGGTATATAGCAATTATTCTGGGAAAATTTATACATGGAAAAATCGATATGAAAGACACCTATGTATTTCTGAAATGGGAACAAAATATAGAGTTTAGAAACAGTAGACATTTGCACATTTCCGAAATTGGGAGTACCCATACTAGCATGAGAATTATAGGTCATTTTTCAAAATGACTTCTTTTTACACATTGTCTTTCATTTGGGAGGCAGAAATGCATCGAAAGTCAATAGATAATAACAGTTGCTCTACAATTTTGTGTTACCCTAAGTCTCCCAATAAAAAATGGTACCTCACTTGTGTGGGTAGGCCTAGTGCCCGCGACAGGAAACGGGCCAAAACGCAACGTGGACACACCACATTTTCACAGTGAAAAATGACCCTTTTTTTGCAAAGTGCCTAGCTGTAGTTTTTGAACCCTAGCTCTGCCGGCACCTAGGGAAACCTAGCAAAACTATACATTTTTGAAAATTAGACACCCAGGGGAATCCAGGATGGGGTGACTTGACTGGCTCTCACCTGGTTCTGTTACCCAGAATCCCTTGCAAACCTAAAAAATTGTCAAAAAAACACATTTTCCTCACTTTTCTGTGGTGGAAAGATCTGGAATCTGCGTGGATCCACAAAATTCCATGCACCCCGTGTTCCCCAAAGTCTTTTGAGGAAAAAGGTACCCCACTTGTGTGGGTAGGCCTAGTGCCCGTGACAGGAAACGGCCCAAAACGCAACGTGGACACACCACATTTTCACAGTGAAAAATGACCCTTTTTTTGCAAAGTGCCTAGCTATAGTTTTCTAACCCTAGCTCTGCCGGCACCTAGGGAAACCTAGCAAACCTATACATTTTTGAAAACTAGACACCCAGGGGAATCCAGGATGGGGTGACTTGACTGGCTCTCACCAGGTTCTGGTACCCAAAATCCCTTGCAAACAGAAAAAATTGTCAAAAGAACCACATTTTCCTCACTTTTCTGTGGTGGAAAGTTCTGGAATCTGCGTGGATCCACAAAATTCCACACACCCCGTGTTCCCCAAAGTCTTCCAAGAAAAATGGTACCTCACTTGTGTGGGTAGGCCTAGTGCCCGCAACAGGAAACAGCGCAAAACGCAACGTGGACACAACACATTTTCACAGTGAAAAATGACCCTTTTTTTGCAAAGTGCCTAGCTGTAGTTTCTGAACCCTAGCTCTGCTGGCGCCTAGGGAAACCTAGCAAACCTATACATTTTTGAAAACTAGACACCCAGGGGAATCCAGGATGGGGTGACTTGACTGGCTCTCACCAGGTTCTGGTACCCAGAATCCCTTGCAAACCTAAAAAATTGTAAAAAAAAACCCACATTTTCCTCACTTTTCTGTGGTGGGAAGTTCTGGAATCTACGTGGATCCACAAAAGTCCACCCACCCCACGTTCCCCAAAGTCTTCCGAGAAAAATGGTACCCCACTTGTGTGGGTAGGCTTCGTGCCCGCGATAGGAAACAGCGCAAAACGCAACGTGGACACACCACATTTTCACAGTGAAAAATGACCCTTTTTTTGCAAAGTGCATAGCTGTAGTTTTTTAACCCTAGCTCTGCCAGCACCTAGGGAAACCTACCAAACCCACACATTTCTGAAAAGTAGACACCCGGGGGATTCCAGTGAGGTATGTCTTGCGTGGATCCCCAACGTTTTCTTACCCAGAATCTCCTGCAAACCTGAAATGTTGCTGAACAAATCACTTTTTTCACACATTTGTGTGTGGGAAAGATGTTGCATCACTGGGCTGACACAAATTTCCTACCACCCAGCGTTCCCCCAGGTCTCCCGATAAAAATGGTGCCTCACTCTGGTGGGAGGCCCAAGTACCCGCGACAGACAAGGGCCTAAAACGTATTGAGGCGACATCAAAATTGCCTATCACAAAACAACCTGGTTTTGCAAGGGGGGTCCCATGACTTTTTGGCCCGGGCTCGGCGGCCACCTAGGGAAACCTACCAAACCCACACATTTCTGAAAACTATACACCCGGGGATTGCAGGGAGGTATGGCTTGCGTGGATCCCCCAACGCTTTCATTCAGAATCTCCTGCAAACCTGAAATTTTGCTGAAACAATCACTTTTTCACACATTTGTGTGTGGAAAGTTGTGGCATCACCGGGCTGACACAAATTTCCTACCACCCAGCATTCCCCAGGTCTCCCGATAAAATGGTGCCTCACTCGGGTGGGAGGCCCAAGTACCGCGACAGGCAAGGGCCCAAAACGTATTGAGGTGACATCAAAATTGCCTATCACAAAGACATGGTTTTGCAAGGGGTCCCATGACTTTGGCCCGGGGCTCGGCGGCCACCTAGGGAAACCTACAAACCCACACATTTCTGAAAACTAGACACCCGGGATTCCAGGGAGGTATGGCTTGTGTGGATCCCCCAACGTTTTCTACCCAGAATCCCTAGCAAACCTGACATTTTGCTGAAAAACACTTTTTCACACATTTGTGTGTGGAAAGTTGTGGCATCACTGGGCTGACACAAATTTCCTACCACCGAAGCGTTCCCCCAGGTCTCCCGATAAAATTGGTGCCTCACTCGGGTGGGAGGCCCAAGTACCCGCGACAGGCAAGGGCCCAAAACATTTTGTGATAGGCATTTTTGATGTCACCTCAATACGTTTTGGGCCCTTGCCTGTCGCGGGTTCTTAGGCCTCCCACCCGAGTGAGGTACCATTTTTATCGGGAGACCTGGGCGAACGCTGGGTGGTAGGACATTTGTGTCAGCCCGGTGATGCCACAACTTTCCCACACACAAATGTGTGAAAAAGTGATTTTTTCAGCACAATTTCAGGTTTGCAGGGATTCTGGGTAAGAAAAACGTTGGGGATCCACGCAAGCCATACCTCCCTTGAATCCCCCGGGTGTCTACTTTTCAGAAATGTGTGGGTTTGGTAGGTTTCCTAGGTGGACGCCGAGCCCCGGGCCAAAAGTCATGGGACCCCCTGCAAAACCAGGTCGTTTTGTGATAGGCAATTTTGATGTCGCATCAATACGTTTTGGGCCCTTGCCTGTCGCGGGTACTTGGGCCTCCCACCCGAGTGAGGCACCATTTTTATCGGGAGACCTGGGCAAACACTGGGTGGTAGGAAATTTGTGTCAGCCTGGTGATGCCACAACTTTCCCACACACAAATGTGTGAAAAAAGTGATTTTTCCAGCAAAATTTCAGGTTTGCAGGGATTCTGGGTAAGAAAATGTTGGGGGATCCACGCTAAGCCATACCTCCCTGGAATCCCCGGGTGTCTACTTTTAGAAATGTGTGGATTTGGTAGGTTTCCTAGGTGGCCGCCGAGCACGGGTCAAAACCCAGGTGACCCCCTTGCAAAACCAGGTCGTTTGTGATAGGCAATTTTGATGTCGCCTCAATACGTTTTTGGCCTTTGACTGTCGTGGTACTTGTGCCTCCCACACGAGTGAGGCACCATTTTGTCGGGAGACCAAGGGGAATGCTGGGTGGTAGGAAATTTGTGTCAGCCCAGTGATGCCACTAACGTTCCCACACAAAAAATGTGTGGAAAGAGTGATTTTTTTCAGCTAAATTTGAGGTTTGCAGGGGATTTTGGGTAAGAAAACTTTGGGGATCCACGCAAGCCATACCTCCCTGGAATTCCCGGGTGTCTAGTTTTCAGAAATGTGTGGGTTTGGTAGGTTTCCCTAGATGGCCGCCGACCCCGGGGCCAAAAACCCAGGTAACCCCCCGTGCAAAACCAGGTTGGTTTGTGATAGGTAATTTTGATGTCGCCTCACTAGGTTTTGGGCCCTTGCCTGTCGCGGGTACTTGACCCACCCACACAAGTGAGGTACCATTTTTCTCGGAAGACTTTGGGGAATGCGAGGTGAGTGGAATTTTGTGAATCCACACAGATTCCAGAACTTTCCACCACAGAAATGTGAGGAAAATGTGTTTTTTTATACACATTTTGAGGTTTGCAAGGGATTCTGGGTAACAGAACCTGGTGAGAGCCAGTCAAGTCACCCCATCCTGGATTCCCCTGGGTGTCTAGTTTTCAAAAATGTACAGGTTTGCTAGGTTTCCCTATGTGCCGGCTGTGCTAGGGCCCAAAATCCACAGGTAGGCATATTGCTAAAAACAAATCTGTGCCTAGTCGGCTTTCTGCCGCCCTGGGGGGGATATCAGGGGTGGGGTTGCCCCGAAATGCCCCCAAGGGGGGCAGAAACACTGTGGCTATTTTTGTGGGGGGTAGAGGCATTGGTATGCCCATTCTGGGCAGCCCCCACACATAAAAAATCCAGCATAATCGTTGGTGTCTAGTGGGCTCTTTGCCCCCCTGGGGGGGGCAGATTGGGGGCTACTGCCCCATCTGCGCCCCCAGGGGGGCAAGAAGGCTGTTATTTTTGCAGGGGTGAGGGCATGGGCATGCCCGTTTTGGGAGCCCCCACCCTAATTCAAATTTGCCCCCCAAAAATCCCTGGCGTCTAGTGGGCTTTTTGCCCCCCCCCCGGCGGGGCAGATGCCCCCGGGCAGAAAGTCCACTAGACGCCAGGGATTTTTTTGGGCAAATTTTAATTAGGGTGGGGGCTGCCCAAAATGGGCATGCCAATGCCCCCACCCTAATTAAAATTTGCCCATAAAATCCCTGGCGTCTACTGGGCTCTTTGCCCCCCCGGGGGGGCAGATTTGGGGCTAATGCCCCCTGCTGCCCCCGGGGGGCAAAAGGCTGTCATTTATGCGGGGGTGGGTGGGGGCATGGGCATGCCCATATTGGGCAGCCCCCACCACAAATTATAATAAAAAAAAAAAATCCCTGGCATATAGTGGGCTTTTTGCCCCCCCGGGGGGGCAGATTGGGGCTGCTGCCCCCAACTGTCCCCCAGGGGGGGCAGAAAGGCTGTAAATGTTGCAGGGTGGGGGCATGGACATGCCCTTTATGGGCAGCCCCCACCCTAATAAATTATGCAGTAAACAAAAATATCCCTGGTGTCTAGTGGGCTTTTTGCCCCCCCGGGTGGCAAAAAGACTAAATCGCACCAAAAGAAAATTGGGGGGAGCAAAAGCCCTTGCCCACGGGGCCGCTCCCCCCTCCCTGGTGTCTAGTGGGTGAATCCCTCCTTGGGGATCACCCTCCTGGGGCGTTCCCTAAGCAGGGATCCACTGGGGAGGGGTACCATTGGAAAGGGGAGATTCTCCCCTTTCCAATGATACATATCCCGTCTTTCTACGTGCCCGGGGCGCTGAGATAGCTCCCTGAGCACATAGAAAGTGAAACTGAAATGAGCCTACAGGCTCATTTCAGTTTCGTTTTCTGTGCAATGAGGACAACGCGACGTGCGCACTGATCCTCATGGCACAGAAACCAGGGAGGGGGCCTCAGGAGCTGGGGAAGCTCTTCCCCAGCTCCAAAGGTCACAGAGGTGAAATAGAAATCCCTCTGCTGTCTGCAGCAGAGGGATTTCGTGCCCCTGGCCTCATGACGGAATGGTTCCGTCATGAGCACCGATGCTCATGACGGAACCATTCCGTCATGAGCATCGAATGGGTTAAACACCCCTTCCATCCTTTGAAGGACACCCTCAAACGCCCTTGTTCTGTATAAAGGATGACTGCAGGCAATTTGGGACCCTGCTAAATGAGGGTGATGTCCCCATGTGCAACCTTCGAGTGGCAAAATCCTTAACCTAAGATAGGCTGCTTTTGAAATCGACTGAAGAGCATATGTTGTAGGATGTATCACAGAGCAAGCCGTTCACCGTCTCAGAAGAAAGTAAGCATGGAAGGACATTATTTGCATAGGACAGCCCTCTTCTCAGTCCAATTATTATGCTGCAATTGCTGTGTAGTGTTACTAGAGGGCAGCAGTATGAACATAAGAGCACACTGAGGCTTTTCTTCTGCTTGCTGACATGCCTCTTGTTCATGTTGGTCTTGCAGGGCATATGGAGTAGAGGACTGAGATGACTGAGTGAATGAGGAATGAGGAATAGCTGGCCTGTATTTGTGGAGTAGGGGGCATGTTTGGAAGGTACCCCAAAATTACCCAGAAGGCATGTCATTCTGTACCCCATCACCCTTCATAATGCACCCCTAAACCTCTTTTAATACTGCTCCCCCAAATTCGACTGCCACCCCCTAAATCAGATAGTGTAGCGGGGGTGCAGTAAAAACAAATTAGGGTTCCACACCGTAATTAATCACCCCTAATGTGGGCTAGGGAACATCTGCATTTGTGACCACAACCTTCCCCACTCTGCTATCTCTTCTCGGTCCCAGGATCCTCCTCCCTCTATGACAACCCGTTCTTCGTCCCTGGTATCCCTCCCATCTACCTACCCTTGCACTCCCCCTACACCTATCCCCTGAGTCCACCCACCCTACACTCCAACTCACCTAACACCTGTTCCCCTTCTTTCACCTGTCACTGACCCTGCCCCTTGCTCTCACCAGACCCATGTTACTTACCAACCACTCTGCAATCACCATTTGCCAGGCACGACTCCACTCTTACATGGCACACGCACGTACACACACACATTTTTCTTACCAGGCAGGCCCACCTCCAACTTACCTCTGCTGTGCCATCATCTGTCACCTGGTGCGGATCCCGGGATTTGAACCCTGGTTGTTTGGAAGTCAGAAACTTACCCACTGGACCACACTGGCTTCCCTTTTAGTATCTTATCAAATCATCCCTATATCATGGTCATCCTTTTCATTTGTAATGGAATCAACAGGCAATGACACCAGGGCCTGTATGTTGCTTATAGTTACTACTGCAAGGGTGTAGAACGCCAAGGTGATATAGCTCAATGGTAAGTCTTGTTCCTCTGATTGCCCAAGCTCACACAGGGCAAGGGTTAGAATCCTGCCAATGCTTTCAAAGTATCCCAAAGTAGTAAATGTTCATACTGTACTTTTATTTTCATTTGCTAAGTTTATTTCCACTTGGAAAAACAGAGGAGAAAAGTGGCCCCTCTTTTTGGCACGTGCGCCCCAAAATGACAAATCTTTTCCCTCATGACCTCCTACCAACCCCCCTTTTTCTCATGTAGGTGCAATAGAGACAAAGCCTTATCTTACTTTATCAATGTATTCATTCTTTGCCCTTGAAATTCGGTGTATTTTAGCGCGCAAATGAGGCCTCGGGGCTTATAACTGAGCACAAAAATGCAAGGAAGGTGCTACACTGATAGTAAATTAGGTTGGATGGTGGTGATTTTTCATTTTGGTGTGAGGCGAGTTCTAAAATCAGGGGTTTGGTACCTGTGAGGTTGGCTATGAATAAAGCTGAAGTATGAGCTATGGCTAATGAAATGATGGGTAAAGTTTGAGGCAAGTGAAACTCCCTTTATTAGGTGCAATGAAAAGCTATAAAGGTTGTTTTCTTCAAGAGGCAGAAAAGGGCAGTCAGGCATTTGCTTCAGCAGGTCTGAATCATGCCTGCTGCTGCAGCAGGTGAAGGGATGGAGCATCACAGTACAACATGGGGTGGGGTGGGGTGGGGTGGGCCTGGGCTGGGCTGGGGCTTTAAACATCCCTTCCATCCTTTGAAGGACACCCTCGAACGCCCTTGTTCTGTATAAAGGATGACTGCAGGCAATTTGGGACCCTGCTAAATGAGGGTGATGTCCCCATGTGCAACCTTCGAGTGGCAAAATCCTTAGCCTAAGATAGGCTGCTTTTGAAATCGACTGAAGAGCATATGTTGTAGGATGTATCATAGCGCAAGCCGTCCACCGTCTCAGAAGAAAGTAAGCATGGGAGGACATTATTTGCATAGTACAGCCCTCTTCTCAGTCTAATTATTATGCTGCAATTGCCGTGTAGTGTTACTAGAGGGCAGCAGTATGAACATAAGAACACACTGAGGCTTTTCTTCTGCTTGCTGATATACCTCTTGTTCATGTTGGTCTTGCAGGGCATATGGAGTGGAGAACTGAGATGACTAAGTGAATGATGAATGAGGAATGGCTGGCCTGTATTTATGGGGTAGGGGGTGTGTATGGAAGGTACCCCAAAATTACCCAGAAGGCCTGTCATTCTGTGTCCCCATCACCCTTCATAATGCACCTCCAAACCCCTTTTAATACTGCTCCCCCAAAATTGACTGCCACCCCCCAAATCAGATAGTGTAACGGGGGTGCAGTAAAAAAAAATTAGGGTTCCCCACTGTAATTAATCACCCCTAATGTGGGCTAGGGAACCACTGCATGAGTGTCCACAACTGGCCCCACTCTGCTCTGACATCTCTTCTCTGTCCCAGGCTCCTCCTCCCCCCTCTATGACAACCCGTTCTTCGTCCTTGGTATCCCTCCCACCTACCTCCCCTTGTACTCCATCTACACCTATTCCCTGAGTCCACCCACCCTATACTCCAACTCACTTAACACCCGTTCCCCTTCTTTCACCTGTCAATGATCCCGCCCCCACCAGACCCATGCTACTTACCAACCACTCTGCAATCACCATTCACCAGGCATGACTCCACTCTTACATGGCACATGCAAGTACATACACATTTTTCTTACCAGTCAGGCCCACCTCTAACTTACCTCTGCTGTGCCATCATCCGTCCCCTGGTGCTAATCCTGGGATTTGAACCCTGTTTGACTGGAAGTCAGGAACTTACCCACTGGACCACACTGGCTTCCCTTTTAGTATTTTATTAAATCGTCCCTATATCATGGTCATCCTCTTCATGTGTAATGGAATCCACAGGCAATGACACCAGGGCCTGTATGTTGCTTATAGTTACTACTGCAAGGGTATAGAACACCAAGGAGCTATTGCTCAATGGTAAGTCTTGTTCCTCTGATGGCACAGGCTCACACAGACAAGGGTTTGAATCCTGCCAATGCTTTCAAAGTATCCCAGGGTGGTAAATGTTCATACAGTACTTTTATTTTCATTTGCTAAGTTTATTTCCTTTTTTAAAATGTTTTTTTATTAGTGCATACGTATATAGCCAGAGAAAAATATACAGTGATTAGAGACTTTTAAAGCATAACACATGGCATCAAAATATATCAGATATAATTTACAACAATATAAAAGGAAAAAGAGCAGCAATAAAAATTATGCACATTTTGACAATTTTACAATCCTCCCCCCACCCCTTCAACCCTTGACCCCACCCTCCCGTCCCCCCAGGGGTTGGACAAAAAACAGAATCAAAATCAAGATCAGTTGGCCTAATACTTCTCAAGCCAAGACGTCAGTGGAGCCCACATTTTTAGACCTTTGGATCGGGCCCTCAACCCCCTTTTCGAATAGATAGCTTTCTCAAAATGGTAGTTTGCCAATAAACGGGACAGCCATTGATGAAAGCCAGGGGAGTTGAATCCAGCCAGGCAGAAGCTAGGCAAAGACGTAATATAGCCATACCAATAAACAAGGTATTCACCAGGCTTCCCTTGTAATTGCGTATCAACCCCAAGTCTGATCAAAGACGATGACAGAAAAACATCGGCCCCAAGTACTTCCTTAAAAATTTAGAGATTTCCTGTTTTATATTCCTCAAGGCGCTGCATGCATTAAACATGTGATTTAAGTCAGCCTGAGATAATGAACACCGGGGCATTGAGTTCCTTTCCCTGTTGCCCATTTAGCTATCTTTTTTGAAGTATAGTAGAGTGAAAAACATGATTTGTAGTATTGAGCCTGAAGTCGAGCCGGGATTAACATTTTCTGAGCTAATTCTATCGAGTGAAAGAATAGATCTTCCTGCATTCCTATTTCTGTCTTCCATTTCCCTGCTCTTATCTCCAAATCATCAGGCATTAAAGCATTAAAGAAGGAGTAAACTTCTCCGATAGAGAGCATTGCATTTTTCCTTAATCTATCTATCATGACATTTTTGGCAAAGACAGAAGGGCCTCCCCCTTTTTTGCTTAAAAAGTCCCGTAATTGCAGATATTTGTAAAAATCCCTCCTATCTAAGTTATATGTAGCCTTGAGGCTTTCAAAGCTAGCTATATCTGACAAAAAATATAAATCACCCAGTTTAGATAGGCGAGCTTCACACCATCTTTTAGCGACAGGATCTCTAAAAATTTCCGGAAGGTTGGGGTTATTGAAAATCGGCGTGTAGTAATTTAATCATCCCATCCCTAGTAATTTCTGTACTAGCCTCATAACTCTATGTCCACCAATTAGTGATTTAAAGCGTACTTTTTTATAGTGGCTATCATTCAGAAACTTCCAGAGCCACCCCCATGCATCCTTGCCCATTATAAGTTCTATGGGTGATGGTATTTCGTTGACTGTGCTATCTCTCGGTTTTTCAGAAATGAGAGTTAAATTAAATAGCAGGGTGGTGACCCAATAGTATAATTGGATATTAGGTAAAGCCAAACCTCCCCTTTCTCTTGGTAGAGATAGAAATTTGTATGATCTTCTGGGTTTTTCATATGCCCAAATAAAACGCGAAAATAGATCTTCGATTTGCTTCAAACAAATAGTGGAAAATTCTAGAGGAATTTCCCTTAGCATATACAAAAATTTCGGGAAAAATAGCATTTTAATTATATTACATCTACCAATAATTGAGAGATGTAGATTGTGTATTCTCATTAATTCAGTTTTGGTATTAGCAATCAACGGGTTGATATTGCAGGCAACGATTGTATCAATATTGGCCAGGACATCAACTCCAAGATATGTTGCCTTCTCTACCTGTCTGCTAGTATCGATCATGTTGAAATTTTTTCAAAGGATCTGAGTTTTAGTACTATTAAGAGAGTACCCCGAGACTTGCCCAAATCTCGCTGCTTCCACCTCGATCTCTAATATTGCTGTATCGGGGTCAGGTGTAATAATAGCAATATCATCGGCGTACGCCAAGGTTTTAGTTTCCCATCCCTGGGATTCAATGGGTCTAATAATCCTATTGGTCTCGAGGAGCCGTAAAAATGGATCGATATATAGAGCGAACAGCAGCGGGGAGCTTGGACAGCCCGGACGCGTGCCCCTAGTAATTTCAAAAGAATCTGTAAATGCGCCATTTATAAAGAGTTTTGCACTAGGTTGAAAATAAAGCATCTTAAAGGCCTGTACCAGCCCCTCGCTGACTCCGACCCTCGACAGGGTCTCCCAAAGGAAAACCCAGGAAACCCTGTCAAAGGCCTTCTCAGCATCTTGCAATATAAGTCCTATTGGTTTTCCTGAGATGGTAGCAGCATCAAATAATGAGATGACTCTTCTAATATGATCAGTTGTGCCACGTCCCGGTATAAAGTCATGCTGTCGGGGAGAGACAACCTTGTGGATGACAGTAGCTAGGCGTAGGGCGAGAATCTTAGAGGATATCTTGTTGTCAGCGTTAATTAACGTAATGCGGCGATAAGAGCCAGGTTCCCGTGGTGATTTTTTTTTTTTGAGGAAGACTATAATTTCAGCCTGCATCCAGGACTGAGGAGGCTTACCCCCTCTAAAACATGCAAAAATAAGTGTAGCATCAGCTCTTTTAGCTGTGGGGCAAATTTCTTGTAGAACTCTAGGGGTATATTGTCTAATCCAGTGGCTTTACCAATCGGGAGACTACTAATACATAGCAAGATATCCACCCATTGAGGAGGTTCCACGAGATGCTGTTGATCCTCCTGAGAAAATTGTGCCGCTGGAGCCTGATTAATATAAGAAATAGCATCACTCGGATTATCGGGAATATCCTCATGATATAAGTTTTGGTAAAATGAATAGAATACCTTGCGTATGCGCTCTGGGTCAGAGGTACTTCCTCCTGCGGGGTCATTAATCTCAGCTATCATATTTTGAGTCATTCTCTGTCTGGCCCGGGTCGCAAGATGGTGCCCAACCTGTTCGCTACACTCATACGCCTTCTCGCGCCAAACCGCTAGTCTGTCTGCCGCTCCTTTAGTTATTACCTCTAATATTTTTGCCTTGGCTACCATTACTTTGTTATAAGCTTCTAACGTGTCTCTGCCAGCCTGGATTGCGACAATCAGGCCTTCCTCTGCTGCTGCTAGGTCATTCTGCATATCCTTAAGGATATCTCGCTTTCCCTTGTTCAAAGCTAACGCAAAGCTAAGTGTCTCTCCCCGGACTCCAGCTTTCAATGCATCCCAGACTATCTCCACTCCAGTACTCCCTATATTCTCCATAACGAATTGAGGAATCCACTTCTTCATATGAGCACAGTATTCGTCATTCAAAAGTAGGGAGCGTTCAAAACTCCACTTGGACACTGGAATATTGCTAGACCCGAACCCCTTAAGTTCTAACACTAACGGATTATGGTCGGCCAATATGCGCGGAGCCTTCTCGATTAAGCAAGCATGCGTAATAGTATGTGATGCAAAGCAAAAATCTAATCTGGTATGTTGCTTGTGTGGAAAAGAAAAAAAAGTAAAGCCAGGGTCCGTAGGGTGCCGCAAGTTCCAAATATCAGAGAGTGCTTGTTCCCGACAAAGAGTTCTTAAGGCCTCAAAAACCTTGGGCTTGTGACCATTATATACCCAATAATTGTCAAGAGCGATATTCTGGTTAGAGGGTAAGTTTATGTTAAAATCCCCGCAGATAATTATGGGTAGCGGCCAGGTAGCTAATTCATTATTTATGTAGTTGAAGACAGTAGGGTCATCTAAGATACTCCCATAAACAGCACAGATTGTTATTGGATCCCCATTATCCCTACAGCATTCAGTAATTACCCATCTCCCATTCTGATCAGCTATTGTTCTAGTAAACCGGTTAGAGTAATTAGCTGACAATATTGCAACCCCCCGTGTCCTTGAATTTTGAGTCGTTGCCCCTACCAGGGTATATCCAAGAGTATCTAACAAGTGCAATTGATCCCTTTCAATATGCGTCTCCTGTATACATATCACATCAGCTTTTAGCATTCGTAAGCCCATCGCAGTGTTCCTCCATTTCTTCGCATCATTAAGGCCACAAATGTTAATTGTTGCTGTGCGTAAATTATACATTGAAAAATGGGATTTTTACAAAAATTAAAGAAGGCCAAACCGCTTAAGGCAGAACCCCGAAGTGCCAACCCCTTCCCCCCCTTACCCCTAAGCCTACCCCTCTCCCATCCTTCCCCCCTCCCACCACCTCCCATTGAGGTTACCTGGATCAAGCTGAGCCAGGGTGAAGGCATCTGAGCAGTAGTGGCCCCATGCCGCCCTCCCCGGTCAGTAATTCTCCATCATTACAACCCTGTCTAACTCGAAATTTTCCTAGGTATCAAGTGATCTACCAATTACCAAAACATAATACTCGCGCTGTTGAGAAAGCTCACTTTCTACATTCTGCATTCAAAAAGGTTAAAGTATGTCCTCAAGCTTGAGTCGTTAGTACAATCCTATTACGTTCTGAAATCTCAGATAGAAATGCTTGTCCCTGAATTTCAGAAGTGAAGCTTCGCGTGGAGCCCTTATAGATGACCTTTAAGCAGGCAGGGTTCTGGAGAAAAACCATGGCACTGAGTTGTTGAAATGGCATAAAAAGTTGTCTCATCCTCCATCTGCGTTCCACTGTGGCGTGTGCGAAGTCAGGCCGTGTGAAAAAGGTAATGCCATTGAATTCTTTCTTGTTAGTTGGCCATGCTAGGTCATAGAGAAGCTGTCGCAGAAGGAAATTCCCAAAGAATATTAGCATAGCTCGAGGGTATTGAGAGGCGGAGTTGGAGCGTTTAGATGGTGTTAGGGGATAGCGATGTACTCGCTGGATTTCCTTGTCCCAGTCCCAAGAGTGTAAGTCCGGAAAAGCTCCCTTAAAGATTGTGACCATAAAGGTCTTGGGATCGTTCCCCTCTGCTCCCTCCGGAATGCCAAGAACGCGTAAATTATTGCGCCGTAATCTGTTCTCTTGCTCCTCAACTTTGAGCATAAGATCTTTCACAATCCCCTCGTGCTCGTCTCCTTGCGTTTTCAGGGTAGCCACATCCTTCTCAAGGTTTTCAGTCCGTATTTCCACTGAGGCCATTCTGTCCGCAATCTCAGCACATGTCTTGCCCACTTTTCTTACTGTGGCTTGAAGTTTCTGCGTGGCATGGCGTGCTCTCCTACTATCTTGCTTGACCTCCTCCTGGAAGCTCTTGATGGAATACAGCAGATCAGCCAATGTAGGTTCATTCTCGGGAGCAGCTGCCGCACAATCTGCACCTCCCAGCGGGTTGTAGAACTCCTTTGAACGCTTTGTTGATTCTGTCGGGACTGACAGTTGAGATGCAGAATAATCCCACTTCAAGTCCATCATGCTTCATGCTACCCTGTTCTGAGGTCCTGCAATCCTTATTGCGACTGAATTTCCTCCGCAGGATTTTCTTCTTTGTAGTAGTTCTTGTGAAAAGCTCTGAGTCTGTGCTACTGTTCCAATTGTAGCTCCCTCCTTCACTTGAGTTTGACACACTTTCTATTGACTCATCGGTCAGTGAATAGAATTTATCTATGTTGTCAGGCGTTCTCGGTGGAGGATCTTGGGTTTCCTCTTTGTCAGTTATGTTTTCACCACAGACCGCCAAAGTGTCAGTTCTCTCAACTATGGACTTGCTTAATTAAGGCTACTCTCTTCCTGATCCATTCCAGACCTAATAGCCGGAGTAGATTGGGAGATAGGGGTGTTGATCTCCTGTTCCAGCTCAAGGGGAGCTTCAGCCGCAGTATCCCAGCCTTGAGTGCCATCGATTACTGCCGGAGTCCCCGCCATCACCTTGTGCGCTTTCCCATCATTTGGAGGGAAAATATTTGATATAAGAGGTTGACCAGTTTGAGCTTTTGGGAGAGACGATCCTATACCAGAAACTCTGTGAATCTTTACTTGTGTGATTTTACGCCGTTTTAAAGTCCGTTCAGCTTTTTCCAGGGAGTCAGCTCTTTCAGATGGCTCTTTATTTTTTGCCCCGTGTATTCGGGCGTCTCTGGCGAGGCTCTAGGATTGTCGCATTAGATTGCTCATTCCCCACAAGGCCTGACAGCATACTTTTACTTTTCGTAGCTTTCAACCCCCGCCCTGTCATCCTTACTTGTAATTCGCCTGCGTGCGAGTAACAATGTAGCCACTGCCCTCTGGATACTTTCCAGCGCTTGGTTGCAGTTTCCCTCACAGTCGGCAGGTTTCTGAGGATCACCGTTAGTGTCACTGAGGAGCACGTCAGGGTTGGCATCCGCCGCAGGGAAGCAATGTTCGACGATGCAGGAGCGGAGGGGGTTGAAGCCGAAGCCGAAGACGCCGACGGGGAGAGAGAGTGCTTTGGCAATGTACACCGCAAGGTTTGCTCTTCTAGGCCAGCAATCACCACCACACAGTGCAGGTACTGTAACGGCTCCATACAAACGCTTTTTCCTTTATTGTGAATCTTTAGGGCATAATTTTAGCGTGAGATCAGGGTTTAAGTCCATAAATCCAAGATCAGACAGGCGGAGCAAGCAGCGGTGGCAGCTACTCGGACGCCATCTTGCCTCTTGCCTCCTCTGCTAAGTTTATTTCCACTTGGAAAAAAAGAGGAGAAAAGTGGCCCCTCTTTTTGGCATGTACGCCCCAAAATGACAAATCTTTTCCCTCATGACCTCCTACCAACCCCCCTTTTTCTCAAGTAGGTGCAGTAGAGACAAAGCCTTATCTTCCTTTATCAATGTATTCATTCTTTGCCCTTGAAATTCGGTGTATTGTAGCGCGCAAATGAGGCCTCGGGGCTAATAACTGAGCACCAGAATGCAAGGAAGGTGCTACACTGATAGTAAATTAGGTTGGATGTTGGTGATTTTTCATTTTGGTGTGAGGCAAATTCTAAAATCAGGGGTTTGGT
This sequence comes from Calotriton arnoldi, assembly GCA_963921515.1. Classification (NCBI taxonomy): domain Eukaryota; kingdom Metazoa; phylum Chordata; class Amphibia; order Caudata; family Salamandridae; genus Calotriton; species Calotriton arnoldi. The sequence goes on from CAWUFW010012532.1 coordinate 481,662, forward strand.
GCCTGTGAGGTTGGCTATGAATAAAGAAGTATGAGCTATGGCTAATGAAATGATGGGTAAAGTTTGAGGCAAGTGAAACTCCCTTTATTAGGTGCAATAAGAAGCTAGAAAGGTTGTTTTCTTCAAGAGGCAGAAAAGGGCAGTCAGGCATTTGCTTCAGCAGGTCTGAATCATGCCTGCCGCTGCAGCAGGTGAAGGGATGGAGCATCACAGTTCAACATGGGGTGGGGCTTGGCTGGGCTTGGCTTGGCTTGGCTGGGGCTTTAAACACCCCTTCCATCCTTTGAAGGACACCCTCGTACGCCCTCGAACGCCCTTGTTCTGTATGAAGGATGACTGCAGGCAATTTGGGACCCTGCAAAATCCTTAGACTAAGATAGGCTGCTTTTGAAATCGACTGAAGAGCATATGTTGTAGGATGTATCACAGCGCAAGCCGTCCACCGTCTCAGAAGAAAGTAAGCATGGGAGGACATTATTTGCATAGGACAGCCCTCTTCTCAGTCCAATTATTATGCTGCAATTGCCGTGTAGTGTTACTAGAGGGCAGCAGTATGAACATGAGAGCACACTAAGGCTTTTCTTCTGCTTGCTGACATACCTCTTGTTCATGTTGGTCTTGCAGGGCATATGGAGTGAAGGACTGAGATGACTGAGTGAATGAGGAATGAGGAATGGCTGGCCTGTATTTATGGAGTAGGGGGTGTGTTTGGAAGGTACCCCAAAATTACCCAGAAGGCCTGTCATTCTGTGTCCCCATCACCCTTCATAATGCACCTCCAAACCCCTTTTAATACTGCTCCCCCAAAATCGACTGCCACCCCCCAAATCAGATAGTGTAGCGGGGGTGCAGTAAAAAAAAAATTGGGTTCCCCACTGTAATTAATCACCCCTAATCTGGGCTAGGGAACCACTGCATGAGTGACCACAACTGGCCCCACTCTGCTCTTACATCTCTTCTCTGTCGCAGGCTCCTCCTTCCCCCTCTATGACAACCCATTCTTCGTCTCTGGTATCCCTCCCACCTACCTACCCTTTAATTTTGGTGTGAGGCGAATTCTAAAATCAGGGGTTTGGTGCCTGTGAGGTTGGCTATGAATAAACTGAAGTATGAGCTATGGCTAATGAAATGATGGGTAAAGTTTGAGGCAAGTGAAACTCTCTTTATTAGGTGATAACAGGCCCTGTGCACTCGCATTTAAGTTTTACAACACACAGTCAACGTTGTATGCGAAAGATGACAGGAGAAACGTTCTTCCTGTGTTCATTTAATGAAGTGTTGATTCATTTGCCAGCCAACACGTGTTTCGTCATTGGGTGTGTAACCCTTGACTTCTTCAGGGCTCAAACGCAATATGGTAGGACTTTGTACTCCGGCACTGAGTCCTCAGGTTTACTCGGTGCCGGAGTACGAGCCACGCGTGCACTCGCCTGAAGTTGGCTTGCGATAAATGATACCGCGTATTCAGCACACAAGACTAAGATTTGTAGAATCAAATAAGGACCACTAACTAGTGTTAAGAAAATCGAGTACACGCTAGATACGCCTTAATTTGGAGCTGGTTTACGGTGGATGACACCGCGTTTCAGGAAGCGGTACCAACGCTTGGTTACAACTTGATGAGGACTGTTGACTAATTTAAATATACCGAGTGAAACATATACACATTGATAAACACCTTAATGTTAAGATTTTCGATTGACAAAGAAGTGATTTCGTCGTTTTGGATTGACATGTAGGACCCGCTGGGTCGGAATTATCACCATTCATAAGGTCTGAAGTCCTACCATATTGCGTTTGAGCCCTGAAGAAGTCAAGGGTTACACACCCAATGACGAAACACGTGTTGGCTGGCAAATGAATCAACACTTCATTAAATGAATACAGTAAGAACGTTTCTCCTGTCATCTTTCGCATACAACGTTGACTGTGTGTTGTAACACTTAAATGCGTGTGCACCGGGCCTGTTATCATTTGTGTAAAATGGACTTGTGTCCACTACTGAGGGTTTAGGTGTTTTCCCTCACCTGTTGCACCGCACTGATATTTTCTTTTTCATTTACAATCACGAGAACAGGTTAGCGCCGTAGATACCCTGTGTCCAAGAACACCCCCATTTTCTCTCATTCCCTTTACTAGGTGCAATAAGAAGCTAGAAAGGTTGTTTTCTACAAGAGGCAGAAAAGGGCAGTCAGGCCTTGTCTTCAGCAGGTCTGAATCATGCCTGCTGCTGCAGCAGGTGAAGGGATGGAGCATCACAGTACAACATGGGGTGGGGCTTGGCTGGGGCTTTAAACACCCCTTCCATCCTTTGAAGGATACCCACGAACGCCCTCGAACGCCCTTGTTCTGTATAAAGGATGATTGCAGGCAATTTGGGACCCTGCTAAATGAGGGTGATGTCCCCATGTGCAACCTTCGAGTGGCAAAATCCTTAGCCTAAGATAGGGTGCTTTTGAAATCGACTGAAGAGTATATGTTGTAGGATGTATCACAGCGCAAGCCGTCCAAAGTCTCAGAAGAAAGTAAGCATGGGAGGACATTATTTGCATAGGACAGCCCTCTTCTCAGTCTAATTATTATGCTGCAATTGCCGTGTAGTGTTACTAGAGGGCAGCAGCATGAACATAAGAGCACACTGAGGCTTTTCTTCTGCTTGCTGACATACCTCTTGTTCATGTTGGTCTTGCCGGGCATATGGAGTGGAGGACTGAGATGACTGAGTGAATGAGGAATGAGGAATGGCTGGCCTGTATTTATGGAGTAGGGGGTGTGTTTGGAAGGTACCCCAAAATTACCCAGAAGGCCTGTCATTCTGTGTCCCCATCAACCTTCACAATGCACCTCCAACCCCCTTTTAATACTGCTCCCCCAAAATTGACTGCCACCCCCCCCAAATCAGATAGTGTAACGGGGGTGCAGTAAAAAAAAGAATTAGGGTTCCCCACCTTAATTAATCACTCCTAATGTGGGCTAGGGAACCACTGCATGAGTGTCCACAACTGGCCCCACTATGCTATCTCTCCTCTGTCCCAGGCTGCTCCTCCCCCCTCTATGACAACCTGTTCTTCATCCCTGGTATCCCTCCCACCTACTCTTGCACTCACCCTATCCCCTGAGTCCACCCACTCTACACTCCAACTCACTTAATAGCTGTTCCCCTTCCAATGATCCTGCCCCCACTAGATCCATGCTACTTACCAACCACTCTGCAATCACCATGCATGACTCTACTCTTACATGGAACATGCACACACATTTTTCTTACCAGGTAGTCCCACCTCTAATTTACCTCTGCTGCACCATCATCTGTCACCTGGTGCTGATCCTGGGATTTGAACCCTGGTTGTCTGGGTGGAAGTCAGGAACTTACCCACTGGACCACACTGGCTTCCCTTTTAGTATCTTATCAAATCGTCCCTATATCATGGTCATCCTTTTCATGTGTAATGGAATCCACAGGCAATTACACCAGGGCCTGTATGTTGCTTATAGTTACTACTGCAAGGGTGTACAACACAAACGAGCTATAGCTCAATGGTAAGTCTAGTTTCTCTGATGGCACAGGCTCACACAGGACAAGGGTTTGAATCCTGCTAATGCTTTCAAAGTATCGCAAGGTGGTAAATGTTCATACGGTACTTTTATTTTCATGTGCTATGTTTATTTCCACTTGTAAAAACAGAGGAGAAAAGTGCCCCTCTTTTTGGCACATGCGCCCCAAAATGACAAATCTTTTCCCTCATGACCTCCTACCAACCCCCCTTTTTCTCAAGTAGGTGCAATAGAGACAAAGCCTTATCTTCCTTTATCAATGTATTCATTCTATGCCCTTGAAATACGGTGTATTGTAGCGCGCAAATGAGGCCTCGGGGCTTATAACTGAGCACCAGAATGCAAGGAAGGTGCTACACTGATAGTAAATTAGGTTGGATGGTGGTGATTTTTCATTTTGGTGTGAGGCAAATTCTAAAATCAGGGGTTTGGTGCCTGTGAGGTTGGCTATGAATAAAGCTGAAGTATGAGCAATGGCTAATCAAATGATGGGTAAAGTTTGAGGCAAGTGAAACTCTCTTTATTAGGTGCAATAAGAAGCTAGAAAGGTTGTTTTCTTCAAGAGGCAGAAAAGGGCAGTCAGGCCTTTGCTTCAGCAGGTCTGAATCATGCCTGCTGCTGCAGCAGGTGAAGGGATGGAGCATCACAGTACAACATGGGGTGGTGCTTGGCTGGGCTTGGCTGGGGCTTTAAACACCCCTTCCATCCTTTGAATGAAACCCTCGAACGCCCTTGTTCTGTATAAAGGATGACTGCAGGCAATTTGGGACCCTGCTAAATGAGGGTGATGTCCCCATGTGCAACCTTCGAGTGGCAAAATCCTTAGCCTAAGATAGGCTGCTTTTGAAATCGACTGAAGAGCATATGTTGTAGGATGTATCACAGCACAAACCGTCCACCATCTCAGAAGAAAGTAAGCATGGGAGGACATTATTTGCATAGGACAGCCCTCTTCTCAGTCCAATTATTATGCTGCAATTGCTGTGCAGTGTTACTAGAGGGCAGCAGTATGAACATAAGAGCACACTGAGGCTTTTCTTCTGCTTGCTGACATACCTCTTGTTCATGTTGGTTTTGCAGGGCATATGGAGTGGAGGACTGAGATGACTGAGTGAATGAGGAATGAAGAATGGCTGGCCTGTATTTATGGAGTAGGGGGTATGTTTGGAAGGTACCCCAAAATTACCCAGAAGGCCTGTCATTCTGTGTCCCCATCACCCTTCATAATGCACCTCCAAACCCCTTTTAATACTGCTCCCCCAAAATCGACTGCCACCCCCCAAATCAGATAGTGTAGCGGGGGTGCAGTAAAAAAAAATTAGGGTTCCCCACCGTAATTAATCACCCCTAATGTGGGCTCGGGAACCACTGCATGAGTGTCCACAACTGGCCCCACTCTGCTCTGACATCTCTTCTCTGTCCCAGGCTCCTCTTCCCCCCTCTATGACAACCCGTTCTTCGTCCCTGGTATCCCTCCCACCTACCTACCCTTGTACTCCCCCTACACCTATCCCCTGAGTCCACCCACCCTACACTCCAACTCACTTAACACCTGTAGGAGAGTAGGATCTGCCTCTTATGGTTACCCCCACTTTTTGCTGATGTATCACTGTTTTTCGAATTTAGTCTGGCTGGGGCCCTGTTATCCAGGACCACAGCCTAGCTGCTTCCTCTCTAAATTGATTCCATGTACCTTAAGTACACTTCAGATTGAATTCTGGGGTGCCCTTATAAGTCCCTAGTATATGGTATACTATGTACCCAGGGCATAGGTACCCCGGAGGCCTACCAGGGGTTGAAGCATGTATTATGCCACCCCTGGAAAGCCATCCAAAATGACACCACAGGACTGCTACTGCAGCCTGAGTTAGGTGGTGCATGCACCCCTTACATAGATATAGGTTCACTATACCTCACCTATCACTTCACATAGAAACCTATCAGTCACCCCTATGGCAGGCCTTATCAATCCTGAAGGCAGGGTGCTTGGTTCTATGTGAGAGGGTGCCCATGCATGAGCATAGCCCCTCTGCAGCCTTCAGAATCTCCTCTCCGGGGTTGTCTGTGGTGCAGCCTGACCTTATACTCTTAAGTGCATTATATCCTCGCGGTAAATGCTAACTTTGGGATGGCTGCAGGGAAACATGTCGTGTTTGGTGTCAAACACCTTGGAATCATACCCCCACACCATGATCCCACCGTTCTAGAGGGAGAGACATGACAGCACCGGTATACCCGGTACCAACTAAACCGAGCCCTGGCATCACAAAATGGATGCTGCAGCCACAGACACGAGTCTGGCCTCCTGCTGCTGACCGAAACTCCAGCAGGGGAGGCCTGGACAATAGGTTTCCTGTCACAGGGAGGTGTTACCACCTCCCAGACAGACCTTAGTGGATTGGGGCTGGGTGGGTGCACTCCAAGAGTGCTTTGAAGTCCTGCACTGGGGGCACATTTGGTGTCCTCGTGCATACCCCAGTTCAAACCGGTTGCAGGGGCTGCCAGCCCCTGCTCTGGTGCAAAACTGGACAAAGGAAATGGGTGTAGCCACCCTCTTTCCAAACCCTCCCATAGGTGGGTCCCCAGAGTTAGTCCAACCCCTTTCTTAGGTATAAGTAAGGAACCCCTGGCAACAGGACTTTAGATATCCCTGAATGAAACTCTGCAACTGAATCATGGAACTTCGACGCTCTACTCAAGACTAGAGGACTGAAGAAATCTCCCTTGGGTCAAGGAGTGACTCCCCTGCTTGGCAGGCACCAATGAAGCATTTGCCAGTCTGCATCTCTGAAGCTCCCGCTGGACTCCAAAGTAACTGCAGCCCAGGAAGAGGATTTTCAGACTTATCAGAGGCTGACCTGAGTCCCCAGCAAAGCTGAGACCCGCAGCCCTCACGAGTGACGTGGAACCGGAACCCCTGGACACAGAGCACATTTGCTAGTGCATCAACTTCTCGACGTCTCTTGAAGACCTGCTTTGGGTTACTTATAGCCCAGACGCCAAGCACTATTTGCACTGAAGATTGTGAGCCTACAGTCTATGAGTGTTCCGTGTGCCCACTTCTTGCATTTCTGCTTGAGGCTCCTTCGTAATCCCTGGTCCATTGACTGGTGGGTCCCTGTGAAGGCAACTCTGATTTTCTTGGGGCTTTCCTAGTTGCTCCAGACGTGCCCTGACTCTCCACCGAGTGGTGAGTCCCTCAGACCTTACTGGTCTGCACAGAATCATCTTTCTTTTTTCTGTGTGGGTTGCTGTTGCCAAGGCTTGTTGTGTTTAATCCAGACACCAACACTGCAGCACTCGACATCCTTTCTAGAACAGCTCGAATCCAGCTCCTGGTCATCGTCGACACCTCCTGGTCCTCGTGGCGGAAGAGTCAAGCTTCACCTCTTTCACCTGAAGCACCCGACATCGGTGGGCATTCGACTATCGTGCGCCTGGTAACTGGCAAGTGACCCAGACTCTGTCCCCTCTGCTTTCAGGTTCTTCTCATCTCCGATCCAGGCTTGGATCTCTTCAGACACTTCGCATCTTCCCGGCAGCAGCACTTCCTTGCAGGCTGCCATTGAAATCGACGACGCGACCCGTCACCATTCGACACCTATGCACCCAGCTTCCCTGGGTGAGGTATCTCGAGTACTCCGGTGCTCCCGTGGGTGTTGACTCTAGAACTGTCTAAGTCCAAGAGGGTTTGGTCCTAATCCATTTCTAAGTGTCCTTAAACTCTAAAACTCTAACCGCGACTTTCCCTTAGACGATAACAGAGCTCTTGGCTGTGTTCACACACTGCACACAGCCCCCGTGGGTCCCCTGTGTCACTACCTTGGGTGGTTCCTTGGGGTCCCAGCGATTCTACAGGCTCTAGGCCTTGTGTCGACTTAAGTCGTGGTTCTTATACCACTTTCTTAATATATGGTTTGGTACGCCCCTAGGGCTAATCGTATATTGTGCTAATTTACTGTGCTATTTGACTTGTAACTTGTGTACTGTAGTGTAGCTCCTATTTCCCTAATAGGCTCTGCGCATTGGAATAATATCCCCTATAGGTTTGACATAGGACTAAGGTCAGTATGTCTCTATCAAGTATATTACACTTAATTACTTGTGCCAGCTAGCTCAGAGGCCACTAGAAACTCCTTGTCAAACAAGAAGGGAGTAGTTTCTGGCAGCCGCAAAACATGACAACTTTGTTTCCCTTTAGAATCAGAACGTGTCCCAGAGTCGTGGAAACAATAGATAACTATTTCACTCAGCTCAGTCGTGCATACTTAGTTTTCCTCAAAGTTACACAGAAAGAATAGACGGGTGTTTCAATAAAAGATTTATTGAACAGTCTTGTTGCTGGTGTAAGTTAAATGTGCTGTTACAATCACAAGACAGTATGCAAGATAAATAATGTACAGCGTAAGCAGTAGAAATAAATAATACTGCGCTAGCATGATCTTTAGCAGATATTCATTTACATAAATAACATAGACTAAAAATGCGAGTACTCATACGATGCGGTTCTAAGTTAATTCTACCCCAATGTACCTAACCTAACCTAGGTGTAGGGAGAGGTATGAAGTAGGTGAAGTATTCCTTACTATAGTATACTAAGAGTATGTTAAACCTAGTATGCCAAGTATGCCAAGAGTCCCTCTAGGTTCTAGTCAGCTCCATACCTTAAAAATGAGAGAGGTGGGAATCTCTTGCCAGATTCGAACTCCAACACCCCGCGAGGGACGTTAGATCACTGGAAGCTGGACTCTCTGCGTGCAGGGATGACAGCGTCTTCTCAGTGCGTCAGGCCGGGAAACGGGCTCCCCTGAAGTCGAGGTCTCCTCTGATTTACAGGGGCTAGGGAAGGTATATTTATACCTGAGAGGTACCTCAGAATGTTACCATTGACGTGAATCGGACAGCGGAAGACGTCATGAATGAACCCCTAAGGTATAACGGTTCATGCATAATATATGAGTCATTGAAGAAATCAATAGTCCTGTGCTAGGGAAACTCCTGCAGTCTAAGGGTCTGTTCTTCAAGAACTTGTTGTGACGTTAGGGTGGACGGATGTCGGAGACCATGCCTGTATTTGGAGTGCACGGTTTAATGCCTAAATAAGGACTGGGATTTTATGCCTATATAAGGGCAGGGCGAATTGTGCCTATATAAGGACATGATACAGGAAAGCCCGTGTATGGACACCCTAAGAGGAATACAACACCCACTCCACTTTCGTGTGTACGATAATACTAAAATGCTAAACATTTAAAATGCTAAACATTAAATGGAGTACCGCATATTGCTAAAATATTTCATAAAACCATTTAAAAGGTATTTAAAAACCTATTAGAATGCAAAAGGTACTGTACATTATAAGCATTGCTTTTCATTTCAGGCATATATTTAAAATAAAATGCAACATAAATGAAATAAGCAGTAATATTGACATGTGACAAAAAAATGATCGATAAGTTTTTCAAAATCAAAGTCATTTCAAGTCATGAAAATTAATGAACTGTTTTAGACACACAAGATGACTAAGTGTCCGTGGAAGTACCGCGAAGTCTGTACTATAAGGCTAGTTCTACTTTAAGCAGATTGAAGTGCCATTTTAGTTCGAAAAAATAGGAAAAAGTTCAAATTTGGAAGAGTTCCAAGTTTTTGAAATATGAAGGCCAAATTGTTACTGCATCTCTGGAACACTGTATGCTGAATCAGAGTCAGTTTTATGGGTCTGGTGTAAACATGAGATCATCTATTTCTGTAGACAAAATATCGTCCACTGAAGTTGGTGTCAGTTGGAACACCTCGTGTAGTAGATTAATTGCACAGAGATGTGAAGCATCGCTTTCAGCATGGGTTGCCGCAGCAATGTTCGCGTCCGTTGTTACCTGTGTGCCTGTAGATCTTTCTCGTACCTCAGCAGCAGCCGGAAGCGTCTGTGAGATCTCAATGAATGCTGACAGCAGAATTGGTAGCCTCTGGGGACAACACAGAGCATGGGCCGTTATCGGGACCAGCAGAGTATCGACATCCGTTGGCGTTGATGATGGAAATGTTAGACAGGTGTCCAACACACATTCTTCACTGCATAGCAGGCATCGTAGAACAGGTAAGATGCAATCTTGCCAGATTGGTCTGAATGACAGGAACCACGTGGTATTCAGGTCCCGTAGACGAGTCATGCCCAATAGCTGTACTATTCGCTCACGGCACTTTCGTTCAAGGAGAGCTTTCTCCATTTCGCTCGGAGTGATGTCTGCGAATAGGCTGGCCATAGCGCAATAGCAGGAAGAGAAATAGAATTCCGGCAACAAGTGCTAGAATTAATGGTATGCCACCAAACACCGAATGTGCAAAGTTCGGGATTATTCCGAGTATTGCCTGGAAAGGTGCTAACAGACCGGAGCAGATGCTCTTAAATACATGTACAATTCCGGTGGTATCAGACATGTTGAAGATACGTCCTATCATTTCCACGAAATGTATAGGGTAGTTTGTACGTATTAAAGTCTATATCTCAGCCGAAGTCCTTGCTACTTGTAGATCATAGGTTTCTTTGGCCGAGGTCAAAGGCACTGTTTGCTGTAAAAGCATGGCTTTCATTCTGCTCAAAGTATCAAATCTTATAAAAGAGACGTTCAGCGAAGGCCATAGAGGCGACTCCCTGACTGTGTCAATTGGGGCAAACAATACTTGCATACAGCAAGTGACCCTGGAGTTGACCGTTACTAGATATGGGATGCCTGACAACATGCCGCAGCAACTCTGATCATTCAACATCAGGTAACTCCCATTATAAAGCTGTCCAAACGTTGGATTAATCACAGCAGCTGGTGTACCCTGTTGATGGCAAGACAAATTTGCCACAGAACTATTACAAGCCCCGTGTAAAGAAATGTCCTGACGTGTAAGTGAACCGCTCAGTGCACGTTTACAGTGTGTACCGCTCAAAAACACTTCACGATCCCCACTCCAACATCTATATGTATACGGTAAATTCCAAGATGTCTTAATGTATTCCTTACCCAACCTTTCATATTTGCCTGCTTGCATTTGTCTGAGGCAATACTGAAACTGAAAAGTAGTCACAGGTAATGTGATTTTGCCATGAATGAGCCATTCTGTAGCAGGTTTTTCTGCCACTGTGAATGGTAACTTTTCCAGTTTTTCAATGCTCAGCACTGTATACTTTGCTCCTCTTTGTGCCAGTTCGATCTGTTTATCAGTTAGATTGTATTCTGCAAACAGAGCTGACGTGTTGATGAAATGCCAAGGCACATAGCCCACACGCAAAGATTGCAGCGTCCAGCTTAATAACACAATAGAACGTAATTGAGATTGGCCTTGCTGTAACATCGCCAAATCTTGTTCTAGTATGTCGATAGCAGAGGATACAATGCCATCCAATGAATATATTCTGGAGGACAAAGTTGTTAACCCATTGTCGACCACAGAGAGAGTTTTCTCTAAGTTAATACGATCAAGTTCACGTATTCGTTCTGCGGCCTCCATTTGTGACACTTTCCATGCTTCATTATAAGCAGCAAAGATGCCGGCATATATAAAACGTTTTTGACGCGGTTTTCTTGGTCCAAGCAAGAATTCCCTAAGGTCTGCGTCTTCTTTAAGTATGGATAAGTGTTGTTTCACATCCTGTAGTGTAGATTTCTGATGCCAATCGAGGCTTAATTTTCCTACACTGTTTGTCGTTACTACCCCCGGATGCTGTCTTTGGACGTATTTTGGGTCTGGCCTATGAATAGTAAAGCCCTGAGTTTTATTCAGGAATCTTTCCTGACAGTTGTTCGTGTCTGTGGGCCAGATCAACCATTTTCTCCAATCAGGATTAGATCTGTTGAGTTGTAGTATTTGGTCAACTGTCACCACTGCCTGTGTATTATTATCACTGGCAGGTGTTGGTACAGAAGGTGTTTTCATCTCTTTGATCTTGGCTAATCCAAGACAAGATGTTTGTTGGACAGTTTCATTCAAAAACATTATTTGTTCAGGGATGATACAGGCTCTAAATAAAGCTTCTATTCCCTGCACTTGCCAATCTTTAGTACCCCAGACAGTCTTTGTGTCTATTGTGTCTTTCCATAAGTCGAAACCCTGTCTAGACAGTTGGGCAATAAATGCGGCAGAGTAAATCTGTTTTGTAATAGTTAACATAATTTTCAGTCCTGTTTTGTTTACATTTTTATAGTAAAACGTTTCTGGATCAGATGTATTGTAACCTGAAAAATATGGAAACTTGTTCGCAAATGTTTTTGAACTACCTTGTGGTGGTGTAGGACAATGCTCCCATTGGTTAAACATAAACACATTTCTTGGGTATGCAGATTTATGCAAATAATGATGACCATAGTGGTTGTAACAATACATTTGTTCATAGTCTGATGAACCCTCTAAATATTCATTTTTAGAAAATGCAGCAGATTTTTCTAGGTCAAACATTATGTTGTTAACAGTCTCAAAGTCCCAATCATCAGAGTAGGTACTGGACGAAATTAGATCACTTAATGAAATTTTAAACAAATGTGGAATGTTCAATTGTTCCGTCGGGCCGAAGATATCAAAATCTGTTTTGTCCCACACTATACCATCCTGTATAGGAACGGCTGTGATGTTCACTGATGACAAGTCTCTTGCTTCACGATGGGAAGATTTATGAGGTTTCAAAAGTTCGTTCACGTCTTTTCCTTCAGTATTCACATGGATGTATCTGCCACTTATAAGCACGCTCACAGTTGTAACCAAAGCTAGCCAAAGCAGGAAAACAAAAAGTCCAGATATAATCCAGAGTTCAATCCATGGAGAAACCAGATAAGTCTTTTTCAGAAGGTGAAGAAAGTCTTGTACTTGCTGCTTGAATTTCAATGATGCTGGCGTCGTTTCAGGTTCACTCGGATCTTCTGAGAACGTATCAAAGTTAATGAAATAGCCAGAAGCAGTTCTGTCAATTGTTGGAATTACATCAGGATTTGTAGAAATCGCTGGAACCAGTTCATCACTTGCTACATTGGTGTAGACAGGTGTATTTGGACGAACTGTGACTTGATTTTCAAGAGGGATGAGTTCCATTGCATTGTTGCTCAGTCCTTCATCTGTTACTGCTGAATTCTCAATTGTTATCAGTCTTTCAGTCTGAACCTCTTGGATAGTAGCGAGAGGAGTGCGTCTGCTACTAGGTCGGAGTCCACGTGGTCTACTATTTAGTATTGGCAACATACTGTGGTTTGATGAGGTCGATGGACACAAATCTTTTCTCCTTTTTTCCAGCAAGGGGCGGCAGAAGTACTGTTCTTGTTCCTTGAACTGCTAGGACAGGTACAGGTTGTCTGTAAGAAGGTCCAAATTCCTTCTTGTCCGCAATTTTTTCTCTGACTAGATCCCCAACTTTTGGAATCCAGACAGGCCTTGCTGGGACCGCCGGTTTTTCCCCAGTGGTGGTTGGCTGCAGCAATACGTTGCTTTGTTTCGTTCTTAACTCATTCAGTTCCTGTAAAACAGCCAAACGATCTTTGATATCAAATGTTTTATTTTCCACCACTGTGCCTACGTTATCGAGATCTGGTACCCACATTCTTGTCCCAAATAGGACCTCATATGGAGTGACCCCCCCTAGAGAAGTTCTTGGCAGATTGTTTATGAGCGCTGGACCCCATTGAGATGTTTGACCCACCCATCACCCGAACCTAATACCCTAGCTGTTATAGACTGCTTTATGTCCCGTTTTTCCTTTCCACAACCGAATTTCCCTCAGGATGGAATGGAGAGGAATACGGCAATGCAACGCCCAGACTGGCCATGGCTTCTTTGTAAGCCCGAGAGCTAAACGCAGGGCCCTGGTCAGAATGTAGCGTGCCTATTGTGTATGTGCCGATAAAGACTTGCAAATCTTTTATAACAGTTCGAGCGTCAGCCGAGCGCTGAGGCCATATCCATAGGAACCTAGAGCATGAATCCACTGCAACCATGATATATTTATAGTTACCGTCCCTTTGCAAGGGACCGCAGTGGTCCAGGTAAACACAAGCTAATGGTTTGTCTGAAATTAACAGGGGTGTCTGCGCAGGACGTTTCACTGTTGAGACTTTCATCTGTTGGCAAATATCACATTCTAAAACATAGTTTTTAGTTTGTTTCCGAATGCCAGGCCACCAATATCTTTGCTTGAGTAGAGATACTGTTGCAGAAGCACCTGCATGGGCAGAAGCTATCCCTTCGTGTGCTGCTAGGATTAGTCCTAATCTGCGTTCCTTCTTTGGAATTACCCTATCCCCCACTCCAGGGATTCGAGCAAAAGGAACGTTGTTCGCATCAATTACATATGAGTACTTGAGTGGAAACTTTTTAGGTAACGCTGCACTGCTGCCCTTGCTTGAAGCATTGACAGCCAACATTATCTCACCGTCTATTTTTGTTTTTGAACGAGTGATCGCAGCTACGGAAGCCGTCTGAACAGACCCCTTTGCGGCTTCGTCAGCCATTGAATTCCCTGCAACGTGAACGCCATCACGTTGATGACTCAGTGTGTGGATCACGTGAGCCTTTGGTAGTTCGTTTTTCAACTGAACTACTTGTTCGCAAAGCATTTTGTGCTTTATTGTGCCACCTTTCGCATCTTTGAAACCATTTTCAAGCCAGTTTTGTATATATTCATTATACGACTGAACACAGTAAAAGGAATCGCACACTATTAGTGTGGGGAATTCTCGATCTGTACTTTCAAGTGCCAGTTTGAATGCTTGTAGTTCAGTTCGCTGAGCTGTACAATCTCCTAGAGATTGAGTTTTTGTGACCATAGGTCTGAAGATGCCATCTCGCATGCGACCTTTAACGATTGCACATGCTGCACTGTAAGCTTGCTTACTCCCTGTTGCGGGCTGTGCAGATCCGTCAGTGTAGATTATGAATTCGTACTGATCGAGAGGCAGAATCTCAGTGGGCAGAGGACATTCTTGTTCATATTGCAGGAATGCTTGTGTTTTTAAATCAGGATCAAAAACATATTCAACATCTGTTGCAGCAAGAGAATTAACCCATTGTATCCATCTTGGATGTAATGCTTTAGCATTTGGAATGCTCGCTTTTGTGACCGCTTCTAAAGCTGGTACTGGGGTTACGACAATAATGCGTTTCCCTTGGGCTAAGGCTCTTTCTTTTGCTACTGCGGTTTGAACTGCTGTCAGAATTTTTTCAGTTGAACTGAAGCGCATTTCCGCTTGTGTGTACAAGTGCGATTTGTATGCGATTGGTATTTTTTCACCCTCATTGAATGTTAAGTAGGTGAATCCGCATTGACCCGAAATTATTCGGATCACCAAATTGCATTGATTTACGCGTGTTTGTAAGTGATTTGTTGCTAACATGTTAGCCTGGAGTGAACGCAAAATTTCTGTGTGTTCCTGTGTCCAGTTTTTGACTGAAAAATCAGGTTTTATTAATGCGTAGAGAGGTTTAACCCTTTCTGCGTAATTTAGAATGTATGTTCTTCCAAAGTTTGGGAAACCCAGGATGGATTGTAAGTTTTTTAGCATTTTTGGATGTTGGAGCGGCACACATTTCTCTAGAAAGTTAGCTGCCAAGCTCTTGCCTTCACTTGAAAGCTCATATCCTAGAAATAGGACATTGAGATGGGCAATTCGGGACTTTTTAAAGTTGAACTTGTAGCCCTCAGAGGCGAAGCCCAGTATAATGGTGCTTACCCTGTTCAAGTGTTTTTCCAGGTCATCGTCTGTCAGATAGATTTCATCAACATATGACAATGCCTCATTATCATACATTTGTAGTAACTCCGTTACTCTCACTGAGAATAAACCTGGGCTGTTCTTGAACCCTTGTGGGAGCCGACAAAAGTGATGCTGGGTCCCCATTATGGAGAATGCTGTTAAGTACCTGCTTTCAGGTGCTATGTTTTGACAAAAGAAACGATTTGAGATGTCTAATGTTGTTTTATATTTTTTACGCACAATGTTATTCATTAATGCTGTGCTATGTGCATTTTGCACTGCAAATGTTTTAGAACAAGTGTTTAGGTGTCTGTAATCCAAAACTAGACGATATGTATTGTCTGGTTTGGAGACAGGAAACAAAGGATTGTTCATTGAGGAGGTGCATGTTTCAATCACCCCTTGGTATTCAAGTTGATCTAAGATCTCCCTGACCTGTTTTTTAGCTTCTTGCTTTATTGGGTACTGCCTCTGTGCAGTTGGTTCATGTTTCAGATGTATTTTATGGTGAAGGGAGTCCTCATCCCATCCTACATGATTTTTATATAATGCTGGGGCCTGGGCCACTGCCCATTTCCTGGCATATGTATATTTTAGGTGTATTGGAATATGGTTGGAGAAGGCATGCATAATAATGTCCTCGCCGCGTGGGCACTCCCTGACAAATTGTGGTGGCCAGTCTTTTTCTGCTAGAAGTATGTCATAGCCCCTTGATAGTCTTTCCCAAAAAAGTGCTTTCACCTGTCTAGGTATGTCTCCCTCCATCCGGAGTGTTATTTCAAATAACTTTTGTGGAGTACTAACACTGGTGTCTACAGTCTCTACTGTAATGTACTCATTCAAGTCCACTATCTCCAGAAGTTCCTTCAGGTTCTGGCGAGCTATTGTGACTTCTGCTGCACTGTCCAGCATTGTCTGAGCCCATTCTCCGTTCTTGAGTTGTGTTCTCAGTATTCTCAGCATGTCTGATCTTCAGACCCGCTACTTTCTTTTTGGAGAATTGAGGTTTTGTTTTATTTTTTGGAGCGTGTTTGTCGACTTTCGATTTCACGCGTTCTTCTCTATGTTCTGACCATCCTCTTCTTTCCGAAGTCTGTGATGAGATCTGAAAGGAACGAGAGGAACGTGTATCAGTATCTTGATACCTGTCAGGTTTTTTCAAATTATCCCTTTTCCTGAGGTTATACCTCCTTTCAGAGGGCTCCTTTTGAGGAGACCTACCTCGGGATTGAGAACGTTTCTTGTTTGAATTTTGTTTATTAGTCTCCCACTTCTTTTTAGAAGATGTAGGAGTTTGTTTAATAGAGTCCTTCTCAGGACTTTCAGATAGTTTTGGCTTCACTGGTCTTCCACCCAAACTATCTCTGCCTAATTCTGCATAAGATTGTTCTATAATTCTGGGTAGCTCTGTTTGATGTTCTGTAACATCGAATTCCCTTAACTTTTGGCGGATCGCCACTGCTGCTGCCTCCCCTTTAATATTAGATAATATTATTGTTGAGACCTGGTCGAAATTTTTCAGTAATTTCATACCTAAATTTAGAGCAGGCTCTGCCCCGTATTCATTTTGAATTTGTTTCAGGACGTCTGGTATTACCGCAATTGATGGAATGCCATGTGTTTTAGTATAGATGGCAGCAAAGACTGAGCCCCAAGTGGTGCAGTCTTCCAGTTGTGGTGTGATCCCCATCGGTAAACTGATTGTTAGGATTCTGTGTTTCTCATACGGGCTAGTATTTGGAAATACTGCTTCGATTTGAGTAATTTTTTCAGCTATCCAAAATGGAACCTGCTCACGTTTTGTGGGCATTTTACCCATGACTGCGTATAGAGTCTGTGGTGTAATTTTTTGTGTATTCCCCTGTTGAGGAGTTTGATTTGGAAGTGTCAATGGTGGTTGGACTGTGAAAGTCCGCATGACATATTGGACCAATTGTCTGTAGATTTTTATTAACTCTGTAAGTTGAGTAAGTAGTTCCTCATCTGACATTATATCAAGTTCAGGATGAGGTGTGTAGCCGGCTAGAATCGGCCATGTTGCTCCTGGTCTACCTAGTGGTACGAGCCTGGTAATGTTTCTGTGATGTTTTAGGGCGCCTTTAAACCAGAGCTGATGCTCCTGGTATGTTAATGGAATTTCTATATCCTCGAAAGGAATGTATTCCTCTGGTGGATCATCTTCTTTGTAGAAGTGAAACATTTTTGTAACTGGATTGGATTCAGGAAATATTACCCATGAATAGAATACCTCTGTCTGAAAGGATTCGTGTGCCTCTATCACGAAAACTGCTCTACCGCCTCTTGGTGGTAGGCCATGTTTTATAAGTTTTAGAGTGATGGCTCTTCTTAAGTTTGGATGGATGTCTATAACACCCTCCTCGGTTTCATTTAAACCTGTAATGTTAAAAACTGCTGCTTGGGCTGGGTCAGCCGCAGCTCCACCGTTTCTGGTGGCATCGTCCCCGTTTAAGGACATTTTGTTATTTTTGAAAAATGTAGAACAAGTTTCAAGGAGACAAAGATAAGGTGCACAATATTTTGGAACAGTGTATCCTTCAACGTTGAGCAAACCAAACAGCTAATATATAGGGTGCTTCCCTATGTAGCCGTGGCGGATACTTAACCCTGCCCACTCCAGACGTCTTTTGGAGTATATGGGTAGGGGTCTCTGAGAGAAAAAGCACGGCTTAGTTACTTAGTATCTAGCGTTAAATTACCGCCTTACCAAACGTTGGGCGCCATGTAGTGTAGCTCTTATTTCCCTAATAGGCTCTGCGCATTGGAATAATATCCCCTATAGGTTTGACATAGGACTAAGGTCAGTATGTCCCTATCGAGTATATTAAACTTAATTACTTGTGCCAGCTAGCTCAGAGGCCACTAGAAACTCCTTGTCAGACAAGAAGGGAGTAGTTTCTGGCAGCCGCAAAACATGACAACTTTGTTTCCCTTTAGAATCAGAATGTGTCCCAGAGTCGTGGAAACAACAGATAACTATTTCACTCAGCTCAGTCGTGCATACTTAGTTTTCCTCAAAGTTACACAGAAAGAATAGACGGGTGTTTCAATAAAAGATTTATTGAACAGTCTTGTTTCTGGTGTAAGTTAAATGTGCTGTTACGATCACAAGACAGTATGCAAGATAAATAATGTACAGCGTAAGCAGTAGAAATAAATAATACTGCGCTAGCATGATCTTTAGCAGATATTCATTTACATAAATAACATAGACTAAAAATGCGAGTACTCATACGATGCGGTTCTAAGTTAATTCTACCCCAATGTACCTAACCTAACCTAGGTGTAGGGAAAGGTATGAAGTAGGTGAAGTATTCCTTACTATAGTATACTAAGAGTATGTTAAACCTAGTATGCCAAGTATGCCAAGAGTCCCTCTAGGTTCTAGTCAGCTCTATACCTTAAGAATGAGAGTGGTGGGAATCTCTTGCCAGATTCGAACTCCAACACCCCGCGAGGGAAGTTAGATCACTGGAAGCTGGACTCTCTGTGTGCAGGGATGACAGCGTCTTCTCAGTGCGTCAGGCCGGGAAACGGGCTCCTCTGAACTCGAGGTCTCCTCTGATTTACAGGGGCTAGGGAAGGTATATTTATACCTGAGAGGTACCTCAGAATGTTAGCATTGACGTGAATCGGACAGCGGAAGACGTCATGAATGAACCTCTAAGGTATAACGGTTCATGCATAATATATGAGTCCTTGAAGAAATCAATAGTCCTGTGCTAGGGAAACTCCCACAGCCTAAGGGTCTGTTCTTCAAGAACTCGTTGTGACGTTAGGGTGGACGGATGTCGGAGACCATGCCTGTATTTGGAGTGCACGGTTTCATGCCTAAATAAGGACTGGGATTTTATGCCTAAATAAGGGCAGGGCGAATTGTGCCTATATAAGGACATGATACAGGAAAGCCCGTGTATGGACACCCTAAGAGGAATACAACAGTACTTTGACCTCTAGCCTCATAAAGAGACTATTGGGTAGTGTTTAGTAATAAATACATATATTTTATATCTATACCTGGTGTGGTTCTCCTTTCATTTGGTCATTCATGAGATTATAACTGGTAAAACAAACAGCTTAACACTCCTTCAAGACTTAGCCTGAAGGCTGCTCTCCATAGCTACCACTAGGATAGCTTTTAATAAAGGTTGTCTTTAAACCTATCATCAATAAAGGTCGTTTGGACTGGTGCAAGGTGCCCACTATAACTAGTGGACAGCATATACCAGGCCAACTTCTCACATTGGTGTGCAGCGGTTGGATTCAAGCTTGCCTTTGTTCTACCAGATAATCTCAAGTGTGTGACTAACTGAAAACCACTAAAGGTACCTCAGGTACATATAAATTCAAGCTTAGAAATACAGTAAGTTCTACTGAACTTAGAGTTGTGTGTCAAGGGCTTAGCACACCCTTTCTACAACTCAAGAGAGTTTAGTAGGCCACACTAGAGTAGGTAGTGCATACACCACACCTCACTAGTGATGTCTTCAAGGCCA
Organism: Calotriton arnoldi; assembly: GCA_963921515.1. Classification (NCBI taxonomy): domain Eukaryota; kingdom Metazoa; phylum Chordata; class Amphibia; order Caudata; family Salamandridae; genus Calotriton; species Calotriton arnoldi. Next base: position 501,454 of record CAWUFW010012532.1, read on the forward strand.
GGAACCAGTGGGTCCCTGCCAGAAGCCAATGGGCTTCTACCATCCAAGTATGACATCCTCCCATTCTTGGAATAGAGAGCATTGTGCAGTACTAGGAAGCTGAAGACAGGCAAAAGTGCCAACACCCAACGCCTCATAGAGGTGCTTCTGTTGGATGATCTCAGAAGACACACAGGGTCTGAAGGGGTAGGCAGAGAGGGTGGGGCAGAAGATGAGGAAGGGACCAGGGGTGAAGAAACCCAGGACCTGACCTCTGAAACTGGCCAGGAAGATGACAATGATCTTGACCTGGAAAATCCAGCTCCTCCTGCAGATGAGGAGGAGGACCAGAATGGCCTCCCCTTTGCCCCACCAGGAAGAGTTGTGAGTGTACCCAGAAGGTCCAGATCTCCTTCTCAGGAATCTAACCATTCTGACACTTCAGTAGGGACCTCTGTTTCTTCTCATAGGAGGGAATCCTCTCATGAAAGGAAAGAGAGACTGCTCAAGTATGGAGAAGCTCAGCTTAGGATCAGAAGAGAGCAGTTGTCTATAGACAGGGAGTCCCTAGAGCTTCATAGACAAAGAAGAAAGTTGGGACTAGAGTCCCATGGTGGCAGCAACTTCCCTAGTGGTAGGGAAAGGTCTTATGACCATAGAAACCTGAGCAAGATTGTCCCTCCCTACCAGAGTGGGGATGACATCCACAAATGGATTAATGCACTGGAAAGGGCCTGTAAAGTTCAGAGGGTCCCCCAGGAGCAGTGGGCAGCAATCTTGTGGCTCTCCTTTGCAGACAAAGGTAGAGACAAGCTCCTCACTGTAAGAGAAGAGGATGCTGATGATTACCATGTCATGAAGAGTGCACTGATAGATGGGTTTGGCCTAACCACTGAGCAATACAGGTTAAAGTTCAGAGATACCCAAAAGGCACAGACACAGGACTGGGTGGACTTTGTAGATTGTGCTACTAAGGCTCTGGAAGGCTGGTTACTTGGCAGTAAGGTGTGTGACTTCAAAGCATTGTATAATTTAATCATGAGGGAGCAGATTCTTAATAACTGTCAGAATCAGTTGCTACATCAGTACCTGGTTGACTCTGATCTGACCTCTCCCCAAGAATTGGGAAAGAAGGCAGACAAATGGGTCAGAACCAGGGTGAGGCAGAAGGTACAGAACCAAGGTGGTGACCAGAAGAAGCAAGATTCCAAGAACTCTGACAAGGGTGGGGAAAAGGGTAAAGACCAGAAGTCTTCTCAAGGTCCCCAAAAATCTGCATCTGGTGGGGAATCCCAATATACCAAAGGAAAAGGCCAAAAGAAACCATGGTGCAAAATCTGTAAGCAGAAAACTCACTGGACAAGTGATTGCACCAAGTCCAAAGACTCTAATCCAGCCACCATTGCCCCTAAGGCAACTCTTCCCCCTAGTCCAGCTACAAATGGTGGTGGAAACACTCAGAATAAGGGTTTAGTAGGGTTGACCCTGGGTACTGAGATGGGCTCTGGCCTAGTCAGAGTACCAACTCAGGCTGTCCTAGTCTGTGATGGGGGCATGGATATGTCCCACTTAGTGAGTCCCAATAATTTGGGCAAATACAGACAGCAGCCTTTAATTAATGGAAGAGAGGCTTTGGCATTCAGGGACACAGGAGCAAGTGTCACCATGGTGACAAAAGATCTTGTGGATCCTGGGCAGATTATACTTGGTGAAATGTACCAAATGACCAATGCTAGCAATGTCAGAACAGACCATTCTCTGGCAGTTGTTAACTTCTCCTGGGGAGGGGTAACTGGCCTTAAGAAGGTTGTGGTGAGTGAAGACCTACCAGTAGAATGCTTGCTTGACATTGATCTTGAAACCTCAGCTTGGGCAGAGGTGGAGCTCAGGAAACATGCAGAAATGCTAGGGATCCCTGCACATGTCTTTGCTGTGACTAGGTCACAGGCCAAAATGTCAAAACCTGAACAGGCCCTGGATTCTGGAATAATGGACCAGGTGCCTCCCAAGAGGAGGAGCAGTAGGGTTAAGGCAGTGCCTTCCCCCTTGGCTCAGGAAGAAGATCAGTCTTTTGAGGAAGATGATCTCAAGCCTGAAGAAGGAACTGTCCCAGAGGAGCTTGAACCTGATCAGGTTGAGTTCTTGGGGACAGGGGGCCCTTCCAGGGCAGATCTGAGCCAGGAGCAGCAAGCTGCTGCTGAGGCTGCTGGGAATGCTAGTGGCACCCAAAAGATGTATTGGGATGATGGACTCCTGTACTCAGAGAGTAGAGACCCCAAGCCTGGAGCAGCCAGGAGGTTGGTTATACCTCTGAAGTTCAGGGGCTTCCTATTGGCACTAGCCCATGATATTCCTTTAGCAGGTCACCTGGGCCAGAACAAGACTTGGGACAGAATTGTCCCTCACTTTCACTGGCCCCACATGTCTGTGGACACCAAGGAGTTTTGTGGCTCCTGTGTAACCTGCCAAGCCAGTGGGAAGGCAGGTGGCACCACTAAGGCCCCCCTGATACCACTACCTGTGGTGGGGGTTCCCTTTGAGAGAGTGGGGATTGACACAGTTGGTCCCATGGATCCCCAAACAGCATCTGGGCACAGGTTTATCCTGGTGGTGGTGGACCATGCCACCAGGTACCCAGAAGCCATTCCCCTTAGGACCACTATAGCACCTGTGGTGGCAAGGGCCCTCCTGGGAATTTTCTCAAGAGTGGGCTTTCCTAAGGAGGTAGTATCTGACAGAGATGAAAACTTTATGTCCAGTTACTTGACTGCAATGTGGAAGGAGTGTGGAGTGACTTATAAATTCACCACACCCTATCACCCACAATGCAATGGTTTAGTTGAAAGGTTCAACAAAACCTTGAAGGGCATGATTAAAGGGCTCCCAGAAAAGCTTAGGCGAAGATGGGACATACTCTTGCCCTGCCTTTTATTTGCATACAGGGAGGTGCCTCAAAAGGGGGTTGGCTACAGCCGTTTTGAACTTTTGTTTGGCCAGCCTTTCAGGGGTCCATTGTGTCTGGTGAAGGAAGGTTGGGAGTTACCTCTCAAACCCCCTAAACAGGACATAGTGGACTATGTACTTGGTCTCCGCTCCAGGATGGCTGAGTATATGAAAAGGCAACCAAAAACCTTGAGGCTAGCCAGGAATTACAGAAAGCCTGGCATGACCAAAAGGCTGTGCTGACTGTTTACCAGCCAGGGCAGAAGGTGTGGGTGTTGGAGCCAGTGGCCCCAGCAGCCCTCCAAGACAAATGGAGTGGCCCCCATACAATTTTTGAACAGAAGGGAGAGGTTACCTATCTGGCAGACCTGGGCACTCCCCGGAGCCTCCATAGGGTGTTCCATGTCAACAGGCTGAAGCCATATGTGGACAGGGCTGACATGGGCTTGCTCATGGCAACTGATGAGGGACAGGAGGAAGAGAGTGACCCACTCCCTGACCTGCTCTCACAGAACCCTGATGATGGCTCAGTATATAGTGTAGCCTTGGCAGGCAGCCTCACTGCCCAGCAGCAAACTGATTGTAGACAGGTGCTCAATCAGTTCAGACACATGTTTTCTCTGACTCCAAGTCAGACCACCTGGTGCACTCTTGAAGTGGACACTGGGGACAGTCTGCCGGTTAAAAGTAAGATTTACAGGCAACCTGACCAGGTCAGGGACTGTATCAGGACAGAAGTCCAGAAAATGTTGGAACTGGGTGTGTTTGAGCCCTCAGATAGCCCTTGGGCTAGTCCAGTAGTCCTGGTGCCTAAACCTCACATCAAAGATGGCAAGAGAGAGATGAGGTTTTGTGTGGACTACAGGGGCCTCAATGCAGTCACTAGGACTGATGCCCATCCAATCCCCAGGGCAGATGAGCTAATAGACACTTTGGCCTCAGCCAAGTATCTAAGCACATTTGACCTGACAGCTGGCTACTGGCAGATCAGACTAGCTGATGATGCAAAGCCAAAAACTGCATTTTCTACCCCTGGTGGGCTTTACCAATTTGTGGTGATGTGCTTTGGTTTGAAGAATGCACCTGCCACTTTTCAGAGGTTGGTGAACACAGTCTTTACAGGTCTGGAAGCCTATAGTGCAGCATATCTAGATGATATTGCTGTCTTTAGCTCCACCTGGGAGGATCACCTGGTCCACCTCAGAAATGTTTTGGAGGCCCTGCAGAAGGCAGGCCTCACTATCAAGGCCACTAAGTGCCAGATAGGGCAGAGTCAGGTTGTGTACCTGGGCCACCTTGTGGGTGGAGGCCAGGTTCAACCATTGCAGAGCAAGATCCAGACCATCATGGACTGGGTTGCTCCAACTACCCAGACTCAGGTGAGAGCCTTCTTGGGCCTGACTGGGTATTACAGAAGATTTGTCAAGGGGTATGGATCAATAGTGACACCCCTGAATGACTTAACCTCTAAGAAAATGCATAAAAAGGTTCAGTGGACAGTTAGCTGTCAAAAGGCATTTGATGACCTGAAGCAGGCCATGTGCACTGCTCCCATTCTGCAGAGTCCTGATTACTCCAAAAAGTTCATTGTGCAGACAGATGCATCTGAGTTGGGGGTAGGGGCTGTACTATCACAGTTGAATGATGAAGGTCAGGATCAGCCAGTAGCTTTTATTAGCAGAAGGCTGACCCCCAGAGAGAAACATTGGTCAGCCATTGAGAGGGAGGCCTTTGCTGTGGTTTGGGCTCTGAATAAGCTGAGGCCATACTTGTTTGGCACTCACTTCATTGTTCAGACAGACCATAAGCCCCTCTTATGGCTAAAACAGATGAAGGGTGAAAACCCCAACCTTTTGAGGTGGTCCATTTCCCTACAGGGGATGGACTATACAGTGGAACATAGACCTGGGAGTAACCATGCCAATGCAGATGGACTCTCCAGCTATTTCCACTTAGAACATGAAGACTCAACTGGTCAAGGTTAGTTTAATGTCCCTGTGTTTGGGCGGGGTTGTGTAGGAGAGTAGGATCTGCCTCTTATGGTTACCCCCACTTTTTGCTGATGTATCACTGTTTTTCAACTTTAGTCTGGCTGGGGCCCTGCTATCCAGGACCCCAGCCTAGCTGCTTTCTCTCTAAATTGATTCCATGTACCTTAAGTACACTTCAGATTGGATTCTGGGGTGCCCTTATAAGTACCTAGTATATGGTATACTATGTACCCAGGGCATAGGTACCCCTGTGGCCTACCAGGGGTTGAAGCATGTATTATGCCACCCTTGGAAAGCCATCCAAAATGACACCACAGGACTGCTACTGCAGCCTGAGTGAGGTGGTGCATGCACCCCTTACAGAGATATAGGTTCACTATATCTCACCTATCACTACACATAGAAACCTATCAGTCACCCCTATGGCAGGCCTTATCAATCCTGAAGGCAGGGTGCTTGGTTCTATGTGAGAGGGTGCCCATGCATGAGCAGAGCCATTCTGCAGCCTTCAGAATCTCCTCTCCGGGGTTGTCTGTGGTGCAGCCTGACCATATACTCTTAAGTGCATTATATCCTCGCGGTAAATGCTAACTTTGGGATGGCTGCATGGAAACATGTCGTGTTCCCACCCTTCTAGAGGGAGAGACATGACAGCACCGGTATACCCGGTACCAACTAAGCCGAGCCCTGGCATCACAAAATGGATGCTGCAGCCACAGACACAAGTCTGGCCTCCTGCTGCTGACCGAAACACCGGCAGGGGAGGCCTGGACAATAGGTTTCCTGTCACAGGGAGGTGTTACCACCTCCCAGACAGGCCTTAGTGGATTGGGGCTGGGTGGGTGCACTCCAAGAGTGCTTTGAAGTCCTGCACTGGGGGCACATTTGGTGTCCTCGTGCATACCCCAGTTCAAACCGGTTGCAGGGGCTGCCAGCCCCTGCTCTGGCATGAAACTGGACAAAGGAAATGGGTGTAGCCACCCCTCTTTCCAAACCCTCCCATAGGTGGGTCCCCAGAGTTAGTCCAACCCCTTTCTTAGGTATAAGTAAGGAACCCCTGGCAACAGGACTTTAGATATCCCTGGACGAAACTCTGCAACTGAATCCTGGTTCTTCGACGCTCTACTCAAGACTAGAGGACTGAAGAAATCTTCCTTGGGGTCAAGGAGTGACTCCCCTGCTTGGCAGGCACCAACAAAGCATTTGCCTGTCTGCATCTCTGAAGCTCCCGCCGGACTCCTAAGTAACTGCAGCCCAGAAAGAGGATTTCCAGACTTCTGAGAAGCCGACCTGAGTCCCCAGCAAAGCTGAGCCCCACAGCCCTCATGAGTGACATGGAACTGGAACCCCTGGACACTGTGCACATTTGCTAGTGCATCAACTTCTCAACGTCTCTTGAAGTTCTGCTTTGGGTTACTTATAGCCCAGACCCCGAGCACCATTTGCACTGAAGATTGTGAGCCTACACTCCACGAGTGTTCCGTGGGCCCACTTCTTGCATTTCTGCTCGAGGCTCCTTCACGATCCCTGGTCTGTCGACTGGTGGGTCCCTGTGAAGGCAACTCTGATTTTCTTGGGACTTCCCTGGTTGCTCCAGACATGCCCTGACTCCCCACCGAGTGGTGAGTCCCTCAGACCTTGCTGGTCTGCACAGAAGCATCTTTCTCTTTTCTGCATGGGTTGCTGTTGCCAAGGCTTGTTGTGTTCAATCCGGACACCAATGCTGCAGCACTCGACATCCTTTGTGGGACAGCTTGAATTCTGGTTGTTGTCGATGCCTCCTGGTCCTCGTGGCTGAAGAGTCAATCTTCACCTCTTTCACCTGAAGCACCCGACATCGGTGGGCATTCGACTATCTTGCCCCTGGTCACTGGCAAGTGACCCAGACTCTGTCTCCTCTGCTTTCAGGTTCTTATCATCTCCGATCCAGGCTTGGATCTCTTCGGACACTTCGCATCTTCCCGGCAGCAGCACTTCCTTGCAGGCTACCATTGAAATCGACGACGAGACCCGACACCAGGAAATGGGTGTCGGGTGAGGTAACTCGAGTACTCCGGTGCTCCCATGGGTGTTGACCCTAGAACTGTCTAAGTCCAAGAGGGTTTGGTCCTAGTCCATTTCTAAGTGTCCTTAAACTTTAAAACTCTAACCGCGACTTTCCCATAGACGTTAACGGAGCTCGCGGCTGTGTTCACACACTGCACACGGCCCCCGTGGGTCCCCTGTGTCACTACCTTGGGTGGTATCTTGGGGTCCCAGCGATTCTACAGGCTGTAGGCCTTGTGTCTACTTAAGTCGTGGTTCTTATACCACTTTCTTAATATATGGTTTGGTACGCCCCTAGGGCTAATCGTATATTGTGCTAATTTACTGTGCTATTTGACTTGTAACTTGTGTACTTTGACCTCTAGCCTCATAATGAGACTATTGGGTAGTGTTTAGTAATAAATACATATATTTTATATATATACCTGGTGTGGTTCTCCTTTCATTTGGTCATTCATGAGATTATAACTGGTAAAACAAACAGCTTAACACTCCTTCAAGACTTAGCCTGAAGGCTGCTCTCCATAGCTACCACTAGGATAGCTTTCAATAAAGGTTGTCTTTAAACCTATCATCAATAAAGGTCATTTGGACTGGTGCAAGGTGCCCACTATAACTAGTGGACAGCATATACCAGGCCAACTTCTCACAACACCTGTTCCCCTTCTTTCACCTGTCAATGATCCTGCCCCCTCCAGACCCATGCTACTTACCAACCACTCTGCAATCACCATTCGCCAGGCATGACTCCACTCTTACATGGCACACACATACACATTTTTCTTACCAGGAAGGCCCACCTCCAACTTACCTCTGCTGCACCATCATCCGGTGCCGATCCCAGGATTTGAACACTGGTTTTCTGGGTGGAAATCAGGAACTTACCCACTGGACCACACTGGCTTCCCTTTTTGTATCTTATCAAATCGTCCCTATATTATGGTCATCCTTTTCATGTGTAATGGAATCCACAGGCAATGACACCAGGGCCTGTATGTTGCTTATAGTTACTACTGCAATTGTGTAGAACACCAAGGAGCTATAGCTCAATGGTAAGTCTTGTTCCTCTGATGGCAAAGGCTCACACAGGACAAGGGTTCAAAACCTGCCAATTCTTTCAAAGTATCTCAAGGTGGTAAATGCTCATACAGTACTTTTATTTTCATTTGCTAAGTTTATTTCCACTTGGAAAAACAGAGGAGAAAAGTGGCCCCTCTTTTTGGCACGTGCGCCCCAAAATGACAAATCTTTTCCCTCATGACCTCTTACCAACCCTCCTTTTTCTCAAGTAGGTGCAATAGAGACAAAGCCTTATCTTCCTTTATCAATGTATTCATTCTTTGCCCTTGTAATTTGGTGTATTGTAGCGCGCAAATGAGGCCTCGGGGCTTATAACTGAGCACAAGAATGCAAGGAAGGTGCTACACTGATAGTAAATTAGGTTGGATGCTGGTGATTTTTTATTTTGGTGTGAGGCGAATTCTAAAATCAGAAGTTTGGTGCCTGTGAGGTTGGCTATGAATAAAGCTGAAGTATGAGCTATGGCTAATGAAATGATGGGTAAAGTTTGAGGCCAGTGAAACTCCCTTTATTAGGTGCAATAAGAAGCTAGAAAGGTTGTTTTCTTCAAGAGGCAGAAAAGGGCAGTCAGGCCTTTGCTTCAGCAGGTCTGAATCATGCCTGCTGCTGCAGCAGGTGAAGGGATGGAGCATCACAGTACAACATGGGGTGGGGCTTGGCTGGGCTTGGCTGGGGCTTTAAACACCCCTTACAACCTTTGAAGGACACCCTCGAACGCCCTTTTTCTGTATAAAGGATAACTGCAGGCAATTTGGGAGCCTGCTAAATGAGGGTGATGTCCCCATGTGCAACTTTCTAGTGGCAAAATCCTTAACCTAAGATAGGCTGCTTTTGAAATCGACTGAAGAGCATATGTTGTAGGATGTATCACAGCGCAAGCCGTCCATAGTCTCAGAAGAAAGTAAGCATGGGAGGACATTATTTGCATAGGACAGCCATCTTATCAGTCCAATTATTATGCTGCAATTGCTGTGTAGTGTTACTAGAGGGCATAAGTATGAACATAAGAGCACCCTGAGGCTTTTCTTCTGCTTGCTGGCATACCTCTTTTTCATGTTGGTATTGCAGGGCATATGAAGTGGAGGACTGAGATGACTGAGTGAATGAGGAATGAGGAATGGCTGGCCTGTATTTATGGAGTAGGGGGTGTTTTTGGAAGGTACCCCAAAATTAGCCAGAAGGCCTGTCATTCTGTATCCCCATCACCCTTCATAATGCACCTCCAAACCCCTTTTAATACTGCTCTCCCAAAATCGACTGCCACCCCCAAATCAGATAGTGTAGCGGGGGTGCAGTAAAAAAAATTATGGTTCCTCACCATAATTAATCACCCCTAATGTGGGCTAGGGAACCACTGCATCAGTGACCACAACTGGCCCCACTCTGCTCTGGCATCTCTTCTCTGTCCCAGGCTCCTCCTCCCCCCTCTATGACAAACTGTTATTTGTTCCTGGTATCCCTCCCACCTACCCTTGCACTCCCCCTACACCTATCCCCACCCACCCTACACTCCAACTCACTTAACACCTGTTCCCCTTCTTTCACCTGTCACTGATCCCACGCCCACCAGACACATGCTACTTACCAACCACTCTGCAATCACCATTCGCCAGACATGACTCCACTCTTACATGGCACACACATACACATTTTTCTTACCAGGTAGGCCCACCTCCAACTTACCTCTGCTGCACCATCATCCGGTGCCGTTCCCAGGATTTGAACGCTGGTTTTCTGAGTGGAAGTCAGGAACTTACCCACTGGACCACACTGGCTTCCCTTTTAGAATCTTATCAAATCGTCCCCATATTATGGTCATCCTTTCATGTGTAATGGAATCCGCAGGCAATGACACCAGGGCCTGTATGTTGCTTATAGTTACTACTGCAAAGGTGTAGAACACCAAGGAGCTATAGCTCAATGGTAAGCCTTGTGCCTCTGATGGCAAAGGCTCACACAGGCCAAGGGTTCGAAACCTGCCAATGCTTTCAAAGTATCCCAAGGTGGTAAATGTTCATACAGTACTTTTATTTTCATTTGCTAAGTTTATTTCCACTTGTAAAAACAGAAGAGAAATGTGGCCCCTCTTTTTGGCACGTGCGCCCCAAAATGACAAATCTTTTCCCTCATGACCTCCTACCAACCCTCCTTTTTCTCAAGTAGGTGCAATATAGACAAAGCCTTATCTTCCTTTATCAATGTATTCATTCTTTGCCCTTGAAATTCGGTGTATTGTAGCGCGCAAATGAGGCCTCAGGTCTTATAACTGAGCACAAGAATGCAAGGAAGGTGCTACACTGATAGTAAATTAGGTTGGATGGTGTTGATTTTTCATTTTGGTGTGAGGCGAATTCTAAAATCAGGGGTTTGGTGCCTGTGAGGTTGGCTATGAATAAAGCTGAAGTATGAGCTATGGCTAATGAAATGATGGGTAAAGTTTGAGGCAAGTGAAACTCCCTTTATTAGGTGCAATAAGAAGCTAGAAAGGTTGTTTTCTTCAAGAGGCAGAAAAGGGCAGTCAGGCCTTTGCTTCAGCAGGTCTGAATCATGCCTGCTGCTGCAGCAGGTGAAGTGATGGAGCATCACAGTACAACATGGGGTGGGGCTTGGCTGATGAACTGGGGGATCACTACTTAAATATGGTTCGCCTATTGTACCAGCGTCCCACTGTCCGGGTTCGCACCGGTAGGTTAATCTCAGACTCAATTGGAGTGAGACGAGGGACGTGTCAAGCCTGCCCTTTGTCCCCGTTGTTGTTTTCTCTAGCTATGGAGCCCTTAGCGATGTTGCTCCGGAGTGATGGCGAGACCTGGGGTATACAGCTGGGAGATGGGCTACACACCGTTTCCTTATATGCAGACGATCTGCTCTTATACCTTCGGGATGTCACTACCATTCTGACGTCCATTGCAGATATACTCAAAACCTTTGAGGAGAAATCGGGACTTTGGGTCAATTGGGCTAAATCGTGGATTTACCCATTTAGTGTGGATACAACTAAGGAAGATGTACTTCTTATTGGCTCACTCCTTACATGGTACCCCACTACCTTCCTATATCTTGGTATCTTTATATACCGGATGTCTGACGACTTATTAGAGGGCAATTTGATAAGAGCAATCTCGGCTATAAGAGCCCAAATGCAATTTTGGAAGTCACTCCCACTGAATGTTATGAGTCGCATTACCCTGTTGAAAATGATCGTTCTTCCCAAACTATTGTATTATTTCTCGAATCTCCCACTCTATGTCCCACCTAGGATTTTCCGAGAATTGGAACGTCTCTTCCGAGACTTAATATGGAATAAAGTACGGCCACGACTTGCCCTGTGGAAGATGTATGCTCCTATTAGTCAGGGCAGGCTGGCTGTCCCTAATATGGGGTTGTATTACATAGCTGCCCAGCTCCAGTGGGTGACGAAGTGGCTGGGAGGCAGATGTCTGGAAGACACAGTGACTTTGCAACAGCCCTGGACCCATTCTCAAATCTGTCATCTGTTCCACCCGGCTGCCAGGCTTCCGCGACCACCCCAATTACACTTGGGATTGGCGCATAAATGTTATAGGAGGAGTTTATATCTCACCCGCGTGACACTTCCATATGCCCCGATTTTACCATTGTTGGGGACACCAAGGGAAAGACTGGGTACCTCAGACGCAGTTCTAATGACCTGGCATACTGCAGGACTAGACACTTTGGGTGATCTATACAGAGACGGCGTATTACTGACGTTCGAGGCATTGGCTGCAGATACTGATTTACCGGCAGGCCAATTCCTCTTGCATACCTCCCTTCTGAAGGCTTTGTCAGCCGTATGGGGAGACCTAACGACTGAGCCACCAACGCATCTACTACTACAGTATTTACATGTAATGGGGGCGGGATCACATATAGTGCATTGTTTAGTGGAGGCGCTACTCGTGCACACATTGAAGCCGATGCAGCAACTCCGAGTCGAGTCCGTTGGGAGGCAGACAGAGGTCGGCCTTGGATTGATAAGGAATGGGACGTTATCCTAGCTGGCTCCAGGTGTATACCGAGGAACTCTAGGTTCAAGCTTATAGAAACGTATAAAGAACGTACCTCTCACCCGACAAGATAAATAGGTATTTTTACATTGCCACTTCTGCATGCCCACGCTGCCAACAGCTCAATACGGACCTGCTTCATATAATGTGGTCCTGTGCCTCCCTTCAACATTATTGGCAGGAGGTGGCCACAACCCTCGCCGTATGTACAAACTAACCCTGGGCAGTGAACTACGCTACGCTCGCGGAGTTTGCGGAGTTTTGGTAACTTTGCGATTCGCGTACAACGCGAAGTTACCGAGTACTACGCAATTTGCAACGTAGCGTAGCTGTTTTTCTTCTTTGCGCGCTCAATATGCGTTCTCGCGCGCGTGATAATGACTTACCGTGATTCTGCGTCCGCCGACGCGATTTCCTATCCGTTCGCGTGCGCCACGAGATTTGGAATCCGGCCGCACGATCCCGCGAGAGTGTGCGAACGCGCACACGTCATTCGGACGCGCGATCTGACTTCCGGCGGCAGTGTTGGTAAGATCGCCATCCCGAACACGCAGAAACTACAATCTGGCGAAGAATATCTCTCGAGCATGATAAAACCTTCTCGAAAATGATTATTTTGCTCAAAAAAACTCCTCAGATTGTGATTTGGCTGTAGTTTTTTGTGCAAGGAGTCCTTTTTCTTTTTTTACTTTTTTTTTCAAGAGGAAGGAAGTGCCCCTGAGTCTCCAACTTCCTGTTCCTGTCCAGCAGGCTCCTCGCAGTTCTTTGTCCATGTGCTGTTCACTTTCATTTGGATTTGGAGCTGTAAGGATCACTTTTTGTGTCTGTCTGCTGCATCATATGATTGGATTGGATTTGAGGACTTTTGGATTTGAGATTTTACAAGTAAGTTGGAGAATTGGTGTACTTGTTTGTTTGATTGGGGCTTGTTTGTACCTACATTTTTTGGGGATTTTCATCGTTTTTAAAATTTATTGTTGTGGGTGGCCTGTAGTTTCAGTAGGGGCCTAGTTGTTTTTCTTTGATTGATATTTCAGCCAGTAGGCCCAGAGGTACCCATGGGTGCATGTTTCTGTGGTACCTTTGTTGGATGTGTGTGTGCGCTTGTTGTGTAACTTTCCAACCTTTCGCATTTTTGTATTAAAACTGTGTTGTTTAGCAGGCCTCCTTTGTCTGGTCATATATAGGCCTGCTTGAGTTCATTGTATTCCATGGCCTGTTGTGACTGTGAGTGACCATGTGGCTTGGGGCCATTTTGTGGGGGTAGTTTAGTAGTGTGCTGCTTTTTTCATATAGGCCTGCATGTCTTTTCTTTGTTCTCCTTGGCTTATGCTTGTTGTTGTTGTGGCCTGGCCATGTGGGTGGCAGCCATTTTGTGAAGGCAGGCAGTGTGCTTTTGCCATAGGCTTGCATTGTTGTGGGTGGCTAGCGGCCATTTTGTGGAGCCATCCAGGCAGTGTGCTTTTGCCATAGGCCTGAATTCATTGTCTGTCTTCACTTTCTTGTTATTGTTGGTGGCCTGGCCATGTGGGTGGTGGCCATTTTATGGAGCAAGGTAGTGTGCTTGCTTTTGCCATAGGCTTCCAAGCTTGTGGCCTAGTCTGCCAGTAGGCCCAGAGGTAGTCATCATGGGTGCATAAAAACTGTTTCTGTGTTGTCTGTTGAATTTTAACATCATTTATGGCATGGATGGCATTGGATTGAATTGCAAAATGTGGTTTTTGGGGTGGTATTTCAGTTTTTTGGTGTGTGTTAAATAAATAGGCCTTTTCAGCCAGTAGGTAAACCTGGGTGTTCAGCTCGTGGACTTTTGGCAACTCCGCACTGCACGACAACGCTGACTTACACTTTTTTTCTTCTTCGCGCGCTCAATATGCGTTTTCGCGCGCGCAATAACGACTTTTTGTGAAGATCGCGATGCCGAACACGCAGAATTTACAATCTGGCGAAGAATATCTCTCGAGCAGCATAAAACCTTCTCGAAAATGATGATTTTGTTCATTTTGCTCAAAAAACTCCTCAGGTTGTCATTTAGATGTAGTTTTGTGCTCAAGGAGTCATTTTTCTTTTTTTTACAATTTTTTTAAAGAGGAAGGAAGTTCCCCAGAGTCTCCAACTTCCTGGTCCTGTCCTTTGTCTTCACTTTCTTGTTATTGTGGGTGGCCTGGCCATGTGGGTGGCGGCCATTTTGTGAAGCCAGGCATTGTGCTTTTGCCATAGGTCTGCATTGTCTGTCTTATCTTCCTTTTCTTGTTGTTGTGGGTGGCCTGGCCATGTGGTGGTGGCCATTTTGTGGGACCAGCCACTGTGCTTTTGCTATAGGCCTTCAAGCTTGTGGCCTAGTCTGCCAGTAGGCCCAGAGGTGCTCATCAATCATCATGGGTGCATGAAACAACTGTTTCTGTGTTGTCTGTTGAATTTAAACATCATTTAGGGCATGGTTGGTATTGGATTGAATTGCAAAATGTGGTTTTTGGGTGTTATTTCAGTTTTTTGGTGTGTGTTAAATAAATAGGCCTTTTCAGCCAGTAGGTAACCCTGGGCGTTTAGCTCGCAGACTTTTGGCAACTCCGCACTGCGCGACAACGCGGACTTACACTTTTTTTCTTCTTCGCGCGCTCAATATGTGTTTTTGCGCGTGCGATAACGACTTTTTGTGAAGATTGCGATGCCGAACACGCAGAATTTACAATCTGGCAAAGAATATCTCTCGAGCAGCATAAAACCTTCTCGAAAATTATGATTTTGTTCATTTTGCTCAAAAAACTCCTCAGGTTGTCATTCGGCTGTAGTTTTTTGAGCAAGGAGTCATTTTTCTTTTTTTTACAATTTTGTTAAAGAGGAAGGAAGTTCCCCAGAGTCTCCAACTTCCTGGTCCTGTCCTTTGTCTTCACTTTCTTGTTATTGTGGGTGGCCTGCCATGTGGGTGGTGGCCATTTTGTGAAGCCAGGCATTGTGGTTTTGCCATAGGCCTGCATTGTCTGTCTTGTCTTCCTTTTCTTGTTGTTGTGGGTGGCCTGGCCATGTGGTGGCGGCCATTTTGTGGGACCAGCCACTGTGCTTTTGCCATAGGCCTCCAAGCTTGTGGCCTAGTCTGCCAGTAGGCCCAGAGGTAGTCATCATGGGTGCATAAAAACTGTTTCTGTGTTGTCTGTTGAATTTAAACATCATTTAGGGCATGGATGGCATTGGATTGAATTGTAAAATGTGTTTTTTTGGGGGGGTTCACTTTTTGGGTGTGTGTTAGGCCTTTTCAGCCAGTAGGCCCAGAGGTACTCATGGGTGCATGAAACAACTGTTTCTGTGGTGTCTGTTGAATTTCATTTAGGGCATGGATGGATGGCATTGGATTGAATTGCAAAATGTGGTTTTTTATGGGGGGTCTATTTCACTTTTTGGGTGTGTTAAATAAATGCCTTTTTTGCGTGTGTGTATGTGTTGTTGTTGTGGTTGTTGTGTAACTTTCCAACCTGTTTTTAGCCATGTGGATTTTCATTTTTGCATTAAAGCTGTGTGTGTTGTTTATCAGGCATCCTTTGTCTGGCCATATAGGCCTGCTTGAGTTCATTGTTTGCCGTGCCTTGTGCCTGTGAGTAACCATGTGGCTGGGGGCCATTTTGTGGTGGTAGTTAGTAATGTGCTGTTTTGGCCACATAGGCCTGTGTGTCTTTCCATTGTTCCTCTTGTCTTACTGCTTCCAAATCCATCCCCATTGCCAGCTGCAGCTCCCTGATGCTGCATCCATCCCACGTGATGCACAAATTTAGGCCAAACAGGCTCCACTACATTTTTGTTTTTGTTCTTTGCTATTCTTATTCTTCCTGAGTGTACACAGTACACCAGGAAAGCCCTGGCCTTGTTGTCAAGTCTCATAAATGGCTACACTGTTGTTGTTCACTGAGTTACTAAAATTTAATAATTGAGACAGCCACACACTAAGTTATATATTATATTAGTTTGATTTGTACTATCATTTGACTGATGTTCTTCTGGCTTTTTTGCTTTTAGGTGCTCAAAAGACTGAGGAGGAGGTGTGTCATCATTGCCCGTTGTACTGCCAGACAGACGTCCTGCTGCTGTACACGACGTGACGTGTGACCTGACCAGACATCTCTGCAACTTGTGCAACTGAGTGCTGCTGACATCTGAAGAAGATGGGCCCAAAGAAAGCAGGTACCAGGTCCTCCAGTACCAAGAAAGTTGCTATTGAGAAGAAGGAACAGACGAAGGAAGTGACACTTAAGTCTGGTGTGCCGCCCAATACCTTTTTTGGGAAACAAAAAATTATGCCTGCAGCAGCGGTATCCGGGGGGCAAGCTGGGGGCAGCACCTCCGCATCAGTGGGCCCAATCCACCAACCCAGGCCCAAGCACATGAGTGTGGAAGAGGTATCCAGCCTAATGGTGGAAACCAGTGATGCTGAGCCTGAGATAAACTTATTTCTATCTCAAAGTAGTACCCAATCAACGCAGGAGGAAACACAGCAGATAAGTGGTCAACAACAACAGCCGCAACCACCGCCCGCAATAGTAGTTGTTGTTCCTCCCGAAGTAGGGGCAGTTCAGGAAATTGAGCCTCATGCAGAGGTAGAAGAAGAAGAAGCCACTCATTCAGAAGATCCATTGTCTTCCAAATCCCCAGCAAGGAAAAGGAGGGTTAGTCCATCAAGTTCTTCGCCAAGCCCCCCTTCTGATGATCTAGATGCCACTTGGAAGCAACAAACTGAGTCTGAGAGGGAGACACGTCTCAAGACCAGGCTAGGGAAAAGGAAGGTTCCAGAAAGCCTTACACTTATGGAGGTCGATGTAGAACAGCAGCTTGATGATGATGAGTCAGTCATCACAAACATCACTCCCGGCCCCGAGGAGATGGAGACCAACATTATTACCCTATCCAAAATCGCTGCGAGGGATGTAGCACGCATACCTCCAACACAGGTAACACCAACACGACCTACAGCTTCCATATTTGCATTAGCAAAGGCCCGGCAGCGACCTACATCCAGCACAACCACCACCTCAGAAGAAGTAGGTAGTGGTACAGCGCAGAGTCAAATTCAACCCACACCCTCCAGTTCATCCGGCATTGGAAGTGGCACCTCCAGCAGGAGGCAAAAGTTAAGCTCCCCAGTTTGGGACTTCTTTACGGTTAGCGAAAAGGAGAAGAACATTGCTATATGCTCCATTTGTAATACCTTTGTTAGTTGGGGTAAGCTTGGTACAAACTATGGTACCGGAGGCCAAATAACCCATCTGAAAAAACACCACTTGATCGACTGGGAGGACCACCTTCGCGGCATAAAAACTGCAACCATTGGTGTTGGTGGGGATAAACGAGTAGAAGATCCGATCACGGTGGAAGAGGAAGGACTGCAACCATTGGTGTTGGTGGGGATAAACGAGTAGAAGATCCGATCACGGTGGAAGAGGAAGGACAGGGAGACATTCTCTCTGGTAGTGGTACACAAAGTAGCCCTGTCACCAGCAGTGCAGTGTTATCGTCGCCCACATCTTCAGCAACATCTCAGTGGCACAAGAGTAAGAGTCAGCCTGACACAGCAAGGAGTACCGCAATGAAAAAAAGTGCGTTGTTGAGCCTAAGAGAAAGGAAAACCATGCAGCCTACCATTATCAGCATGTTTAGGGGAGGGGCAGTACGAACGCAACCACCCAATAGCACGTTTGTACAATGCGAAGCTGGCTAAAATGTTAGCACTGGACCTTCTCCCTTTTTCTTTTGTTGAAGGGGTGGGTTTTCTGGAATTTGTGACAGCCATCTGCCCAAAATGGCAGGTTCCCAGCCGCTACTATTTTGCCAGAGTTGCTGTTCCAGCACTACATCACGACGTGCTGGAATTGCTTGGAAAAGCCTTGAAGCAGAGTGCTGTTCAGAGTATCCACCTGACAACAGACATGTGGACCAGTTGCCAAGCCACTGATTACATGTGCATCACTGCACACGGGATCTCTTTTGTGGGGGTTAGAGAACAGATATCTGCTGGTGTTGACGCTGCTGAGCTTATTCATGCCACTCGCAAACATGCAACTGTAGCTATGCTTGCCATGGAGAAATCTCATACTGCTGCAAACATTTTGGATGAGTTTAACAGCAAGGTCTTTGAGTGGATGCGCCCAAGAGGGCTTAACATTGGTTTTGTTGCCACGGACAATGGCAGTAATGTAGTTAGGGCCATGAAAGATGGTGGCTATTTCAGGGTCCCGTGTTTGGCACACTGCATTAACATTGTTGTTCAAGACTTTCTGAAAAATGAATACAAAGTCAGCAACTTACTGGCCACCTGCAGAAGAATATGCACACATTTCAGCCATTCTTTTAAAGCCCGGAAGCAGCTGAGGGTCATTCAATGTGAGCATAAAATGCCAGTCAAAGCACTCATCCAGGAGGTGCCAACATGTTGGAACTCAACTTATTACATGCTTGATCGTCTGTTTGAGCAGTACATACCACTCAATGCTTATGTCATGCAAAGATTAGGGGATCCTACTGTGAGAGGCATGACCGTTGAGATGGGTCAATGGGACCTCGTTAAATGCCTGACAGAGATGCTACTTCCTTTTGAGATCTTCACACGTGAAGTTAGCAGGGAGGACTGTACTATGGGCCAAGCTATCCCATTGATGCACATGCTAGAGCAACAGCTGAAGGAGGTGTCTGAAACGTACGCAGGTGTGGATGACAAACAAGACGCATATCATTTGGCGGACTGCTTAGCCGTTCGCTTATCTGAAAATACAAGGATTCAAAATAACATTGTGTCACATCCACATTACATTACTGCCACAATTTTGGATCCACGGTACAAAGTATTTCTGAACAGTAAGGCAGTAATTCCTTTTTCAGAAGTGGATGTTGCCAAGTACAAAACTTTGATAGCTCAGCTAGCCATTGACTTTGAAAATGAACGTCTGATAATTACAGGCCCCCCGCCCCAGGCCATAGCAAGTACTACAGGGCATCCAGAGTCAAGTTCTACTTCGGAGTCTGAGCGCAGTGCGTTTGCCTCCCAGCAGTCACCGACACCAACACTACCAATAACATCAACAACAGCAAGAACAGGATCATCCACAGTACAATCGGCAACTGATTGGTTTCTACGGCAGGGGTATGGTAAGTCCAGTGCTGATGCAAAGGCAAAAGAGGCCGAGCACATCGGAGCACCCCTGAGCATTGAGCGGACAGTCCAGGCCTATCTGGATGACCCAACAGAGGTCTTCATGGATCGAAGCCCATTGGTGTATTGGTATGGGAAAAGAAGCCAATGGACAGTGCTCAGCAGGCTGGCGATAAAGTATCTGGCTTCCCCTGTCGCAAGTATCTCTTCTGAGTGTGTTTTCAGTGCTGCTGTTGCCATTGTAACTTTGAAAAGGACCAGTCTCTCGCCCAAAAGCTTGGAGAGGTTAACCATGATCAAAATGATTCAGCACTTTATACCACCGGAGTACAAAATACGTGAATAACAGCAGGAAGAGGAGAGCGACTTCGATGATGTAAGTAGTGGGTTACAAAACCTACTTCTGTCCGAACCACCAGAGTTTGAGGACGAGCTCCTCTTCCCTGACAACTAGGCTTTCAAATTGTTACTTTCTTCCTTCCTTTATTTGTGTGTGTATCTGTCTTTCTGGTTCAAATCAAATCACAATAAATCCATCACCACCGTCTTCTCTTTTTATTTCCCTATTGGAGTTGCACGTCTGTGCATTTAACTGTCCACTCCTCAGAGTCCTGCTCCATCTTCCTGACTCGCCCTAATTACATTTCCATCAAGCCAGACATTGGAGTACAAGAAATGTTGCTTCTAACAGTCCCGCAATAAGAAGTGAAACGTGACTATAGCTATCCTCCGTTTTGTTTCCGAGTCAAAACTCATCACTGTCCGAAGGCTACCGCCTCTGCAGGCATCCACAGCTCTTCACTGTCAGAACTTGGGCAGGCATTCAAAAGTAAACTCATCACTGTCAGAAGGCTACAGCCTCGGCAGGCATCCAAAGCTCATCACTGTCAGGACAGAAGGTACTTGGCAGAGAAAGACAAGACTCTTCGAAGAAACTTGCTGACATTTCTGCAAACTCAATTGACCAGCAATGACCGCTATCCAGGCCGCGGCCCATTACAGCGCTGACCATGTGAACCAACTTAAACTGCGACAAAGTGCCACAGATGAATAAGACGAAAACCGAAACAGCGACTAACAACACTCAAAATGAATGTGGAGTAATAAAGAGGCCACTGCCTCGTTAAAAAAAAACACACACCTGTCAGAACTAGGCATCTGATGATCTGACAGCCAAAGAGAAGAGCAAGGCAGGTAATGATGGCATGCATTGGATGCTTGCTGACTCTGAGCGATTGCTGTTGTTTGTTGTATTGATGTTGTGCATGAAGTCGAACTCTACTAGTTAATCTACAAAGTGAAAGTGACTCAAGTGACAGTCAATGTTTCCCTTCTTGTTGTTTAATAACCAAATTGTACTCCTACTACTGCAGGTGCAGGCCAATATCCGTTGCAATTTTTTAATATGGAATATGGACTTAATCGGAGTCACTACAGACTGAGTTGGAGTTGGACAACATGTACCACACCATGAGTTTGACCATACTATCTTTGCATGCAGTCAGTCAGTTGGATCGGAGATGATTGATGGAATAACTGCGTTTCATGAAGTGGCATAAAAGGTAAACACAACAATTCAACAAGAAACATAGCAGACCTACATGTCCATGTAGTGGTGGAGTCGAGTGTAGTGGTATGACTGACAGCGGTGCATTGATTTAGTCACTTAATTTTGAAAATGCTAGGTTGCTGTATATGCCTTTTGTCTAGGTCTGTCAAAATTTAAGGTAAATGGAGGTTGGGTCACGGCCTGGTGCCGTGGGCCTGTTCTGTCCTGTTGTTGTTGTTGTTGTAGCTTAATGCCGTAAACAGAATAGACACGATGTATCCAAGCCGCCTCAGTCTGAAAGTGTTCTCTCTTCTCTTCTTGGACTCCACCGTAATTGATGCTTTTTTTTTATTCTTTGATTTTTCAATACCCCTTTTGTTTTTCCATCTACACTTACAGGCCGGCCTTTACCATATGCTATACTGGGAGAAACAACTCACACTTACCTTACCAATCCGCATCAGGCAGGCAGTGGCACCCAAGATTGATGTGCGGAGCGTCCATGGAAGATAGGACCAAGAGGAATGACGAGATTCAACTCCACAATTTGACCAGGATAATACAGTAACTTTAGTATCATTCATCATTCGTCTTTTAATTAATTTGATTCCTTTTTCTCTTCAATCATTACGACTGTGTGTTGTGTTGTTGTTTGTTTGCTAATTGATCCCTACAACTATTTTTTAATTTTCTTTGCTATCTTTAAAAGTAAGCCCGGTACAACATGTAATTTGGGTCTCTCTGAGGGCATACAGGCAAGGCAAATTGCATAGAATATACTGCTGCCCTGTACTGTCTAATTGTCTAGTAGTAGTTAGTAAGTACTACTCATTAACCATCAAGTTATCTTCATCATCATGCATGCATTTCCTTTTTCTCCCTTTATAGATTTATTGGATAAGATCATGGTCGTCTGCCAAGATTGTGTTTTGCTTTTGTTGTGTCCATGCGTACTGTTTTTCTTTGTCAAACCTTTCCCCAAAACCCCCTTCCCATCCATTCATCAAACCCTAACCCTCTTCCCCCGGGCTCTGTGATTTATATTGAGGTGTGATGTGACTACATTAAATGTACACCAATTGATCACACGCTTGCTGGGGCAGATGTGGTGAAAGCAACACTAATTCAATTTCAAGGCAGGGCGAGGATCCTCTTCTGCTTGCCCACCCATGCTCAGTCTATGTGCAAGCCAATTTTTTTTCCAAAGGGACCTAATACATCATAATTAATTGCCGGCATTGATTAGATTCATCATCAACATCCTACCACACAGCAGTAAAGGTTACGAATTACGATTGTGTTAAGTGACTCACTCGACACAACTACAGTTTGTAACTTCTTGTACTAGGCTGTCCCCGCCACCATTATGTTTTATTTAACTTTAGCAGTTGCAATAATGTTTGTTTGGCAGTCTTCTTCTGTACTGTACTTTACTTCGTTCTACTACTCCTCCCACAGTCTCTCTCAGGCAAGTGACTGTCTCTTTTTTTTTTTTTTTGCAAATGCTACTGCCAGTGTCTACTACTACTACCACCACAACCATGGCATCTTCTCCATTCTCTTGGGAAACCATGCAGCCATCGCTGTGCCGAACTTAATCATCATCAATCACAGGTAAGATAAGTTTGCTGGGAGGTATAATGGACTAGGAGGAGAGACTGACAGTACTAGTAGGACAAATAACTCAGTGAGGGTTACCGCATCTATCTGTTTGTGTGTTACATAATCGGCAGATTATTTAAATCAAACACTGGCTGCAGCCCTGCAGCAGCAAGGAAACCATGTGACATAAATTCGTAAAACAGTAACCCCCCCACAAAACATTAACATCGTATGTTTAAGTATAAATATAATTCATTACCCTAACAAAAATAAACTATCCCACACCTGACCCACCACTCTCCCTAACCCCAACCAATGTCCAAAATGAAAAAGTCCAAACAATGTCCATAAACCCGAACGCCCAATTCGCACCCACCAACAAAAGGAATAAGAAAGGGGCAATCCAACGGGGTCCTAGATAGTTCTTAGATTCAGCGGGCTTTAAGGTGTTTGTCCACGAGGATCTTGACCCGCTCCTCTAGGTGCTCCTCTAGGCGTGCCATCCGGGGGAGCATCTGGCGGCAAAATGCCCTGCAGTGGCATCCAGGGTGGGGGGCAGCAGTGCTGGATGTTAAAGAATTGCGGTGGCGGGCGGCTGCCTGACCACAGCGCCGTAACACTGGATGCGGGGCCTGGCTGGGGCCCGGGGCATTGGAGGAGGCTGCAGCTGCTGCTGCCTCCTCCTCCTCCTCCGCCTGAGCCACCAGCCGCTGGTACTCTTGGCAGATGGCCTCCAGTTTCCGGCGCCGGGCCCTGGCTGCCAACTCCTTCCGTTTTGGTTTTTCTTGGGAAGGATGATCTATATCAAGAAAGAAAAAGAATATTGTTGTAACCAATACTCTTAGCAAAACAGTAACAAATTAATTCAACACATAGTGGCACAGTAGCACTAGCAAGCACAGTACATAACATTTGTGGTAATAATCTACCCTCCCACTTCCTCGGCCTCTAACATTTGTGGGAGTTTCAGGCATTATACTAGCACTATGGACTCCAGTACACAGTACACCAGTCTTCTTCTTATCTCTAGTTTAGCGAAATTACATAACCTTGTTGTAGCCGGCATGCCAGCTCAGTCACCCAAGACAAACATACGAGTCATGACGCAGACTCACGTTAGTTTTATTTACTACTGTCTGCAGGTGGGGAAGCTCGTATTTTTTTCTATTACGGGTGGCACTGGCCATACTCTCTCTGTTACATGAAGGGCAATTGCTCAATTTCACTTTCACCCTGCCCTGGCTACTACAAAAAGGCAGATTATATATCTGATCCAATGATCATTGCTTATATATGGGACGACGACATAAGGTCAGTAGCTGTCGGTGGTGGGAGTGCTGCCGGGCGGTGACGTGGGGATGGGGAGGGGCAGGGGCAGGGTGGGGGTAGTAAACTATGGATTACGGCCAATTACAGGTAAGTAAACATATAAATAAATAAAACTAATTTTGTTGCGCGCACTGCATCGCATTTGGCGGTGCAGTGCGCACAATGAAATTCGCTTTATTTATTTTTATGTTTACTTACCTGTATTTGGCTGTAATCCTTAGTTTACTACCCCCCACCCTGCCCCTCCCCCTCCCCACATCACCGCCCGACAGCACTCCCACCACCGACTGCTACTACATAAGATACTTTGTTTTGATTGATTGTGTAACCAACAGATAGGCCACCCTTTGCAGGCTGGCTGACACAGTCAAAAATAAATTAACATAGGTAGGGAGTGGTCCTCGGAGTTGGAGGAAGGCGCTTGAAAACTAACTATACACAATATATATATGATGTGCTTGCAAACTACTGTGAGTCAACTGTATTCTGAAAATACAACTTATATTCCCCTCGGCTTTGCTACTCTGGCGCAGTTTCTTTTACATTCTCTTCAAACTAAGACTCTGCATCCACTGACAGTCTCCACCTATGCTGTCTATGATGAAAACATCCAGGCACCCATCCATTCAAATTAAATGTCTATCATTCTTCCTAATCTCTCCACAAACCTTAGTTTGTTTCACCAACAACCACCCATGTGCCCACTCCTTCCTTGCTTGCCTTGGCTTTGACTTTGACCCAAACACCGCTGATGATTCTTGCTATCCCCAGTATCCACCCATACTGTGTCACCCACCCAGGCAGGCATCTTCTTTCACCTTCCACCCATCCTTCAACAACACATGCATCTGATTCCTATCAGCCACCTATGCATGCTTCCAATGTATCCTTCTCTGCCAGTCATATTACATCTCGCCCGTCCTTCCTCCTTCCTCCTTCCACCCTTCTTTCCCTTTTTGTTCAACACATCCATCAAGGTCATCTGATCTGACTTTTAGTCTTCTCCATAAAACTTTCACAGCTGAGTTGG
Source organism: Calotriton arnoldi (assembly GCA_963921515.1). Taxonomy (NCBI): domain Eukaryota; kingdom Metazoa; phylum Chordata; class Amphibia; order Caudata; family Salamandridae; genus Calotriton; species Calotriton arnoldi. Next base: position 526,163 of record CAWUFW010012532.1, read on the forward strand.
AGTCAGATAGAAGAGGCCATTGGTTACTCAACTCACGCTGCTAATGCTATTGCTAATGCATTGCTAATGCTAAGTAAAGGGTGTCTTCTTCAATCGTTGTATAATGTTCACTACAACTTCATACTTAATAAGTCTCAACAGTACAGTGAGTGAAGTGAACACCCGTCTAGCTAGTGTAATGTCAATAAGTAATTAATATAACTTACCACCGCCCGCCACTGCTGCTGGCTCACCCCCTGTATCTCCTGTAAGTGCCGCATCTCCTGCCCCCTCCGGAATGGCCGCATCGCCATCGCCGCTGGCCCCGCCGGCACTGGTGGTCGGTAGTACGCCTAGAAAAAACATTACACATTTTTAGATGCCTGTAAACCTCCACCTATTTATTCGTTTTCACTAGAAAGATTGAAAAAAAAGTTAATACATACATATACAACATACATCGCTAGTCCAAATCGGGTACTAGAGTAGAGTCAGTAGACTCTAGTAGTGTTATGGTCCCTAGGGTCATAAATATAGTCTACTCTACTTTTTGCAAAGTTAGCCTGAGCCATGCAACCATTTTAGCTTCATGACTTTTGTGCATGTTACCTCGCAGCTTGTTGTGCAGTAAGACGCCTTTGAGCCCACATGAGCTCATACAGCTACTGTCTGAGCGTTGCGTACAAGAGGTCGAAAAACAAGCCACTTTGTTATGGAGTTCGGTTAGTCCGTATTGCTTAGCCATAACATGTTACACTTTTTGGCATGACTGAGAAATGCTTGTATTATACTATCTAACGCGCACCATTTTTCTCATAACAGGCGGAAGATTCCCTTCTGCGAACCAGAGATTTGCAGAGCTTATGATGCATGTAACCAGTACTTCTACGTTCTACGGTGAGGGGTCTCCCAGAATTCGCACAGATCTTTTGTCTTCTATCATGCACTTGTAACAATGTTTATTGTTTTAATCTTATGCATTTTGCTGTTGGAGCTGGCTGTAGTACACTGAATTTTATAGAACAACGTACAGAGCTTGTTAGTTGAAAATAAACCTTTTGAACTTACACATAGACTCTGTGGTATTTGGTGTGGTGGTGGACTTACATGAGTGAGTGAGCGAAAGGGTGTTATGTTCTGGGTTGTGTAATCATTGGGTATCTTCGGGTGGGGGTTCGGTGACCTAATGAGACACTATAGCTAGTCGGTCAGGAGATTGTGGGTTCACTTCTGACTGAGGTGTGAGGAAGGTCCAACCTCCCATCACCAACATCCTATTTTCTTGTGCGTAGTTCTGTATGTGGCTGTGCAGAATCCCCACAACAGTAGTAGTATGTACTATATCCTATCAAAAATAGTCAAATATCTGGTTGGGCATTTTGTTGGTGGTAATTGTCAAAGCCTCAAGATTAAGAAGACTAGAAGAGGACAACCCAAAGGACTGGACTCAGTGGCTAGAGCTATTGGTCAATCTGAGTTTTATTCAAAACCGTAAAATAAAGAGTGGCAAACTGGGCAAGCTTAGCTACAGACAGACTAATAGTAGTAGTACAGAGAGTCATAGCAGAGGCAGTTAGAACTTAGAGGCAGGGATAACCAGAATTTACAGATAGTCAAGATCAAAGAAGCTTTTGTAAAAAATAGAATTAGGAAGTGGAACCAGAATTAATAGTTCAGGAAAAAATAAGGTGCAGTAAAAGTTAGGGAAATATAATTGTTAATATTAACCACTGGAGGACTTACTGGGGCCAGCAGCAGGGCCCTCGGTAGAGGAGCGGTCCTCTGGTTGTCCCGCCGACTCGGACCCCGTCTTCTTGCCCCTGGGTGCTGCTGATCAGTGATCATGTAAGATATAATAAAGAAAGAGACAAACATTAATGATTGCTGTGAAACAAATAAATTATTTTAAAAAACGCTCAAAAAACATTTTAGGAAACAACAATTGCAATAAAATTGACCTATCTAATCAGATCGACTACTGGCTTGCGGGATTCACGGACCGTCTACTTATTTCTGAACACTAATCCAGTGTTCCTTTCAGATTCATTCGAATCCAGAATACTAACTAAGCCTAAGTACCACCTGACCTAGCCCACCTATTCCAGACGGGCCAATTGTTCACTAAGTCTGCATTTCCATTTTTTTAGCCCTCAAAAATGCATAGATGAGATGGAGGACACATGCATAAATTTGTGCATACACCAAATTGTTGGTTGGTTGCGTCTGATGTTCTGTTACTGACTGACACTGCTAAGCCTACCACTCACTAAGCAAACTACAAAAGGTTCTACTAAGGACTGGGGTAAGCAGCACTCAGTGACAGAGGATGCGTCACGCAGACCGCTAAAAACTTATCAACTAATACTAACTAAACCTAGTATCAATCCATCCACCACTATTTGACAGGAGGACAAAGGAAGGACTAGAGTCTCTCTAGCAATAGCATTACCTAACTTAAGTTCTCTAAAGTAAACTCTTACATAATAATCAGCCCAAGCGAGCTAAAGTTGAAAACAAGTAAGATTAGCGCCGAGCACCTGTGTCCTACAATCACAGAAGATTTTGAAATGTAATTTACCTGCAATGTAAGCAGCAGTATTCTTGTTATTCGTAAAAAAATTATACACAATACTTATACTACTATATATTAGCTACTCACCAAGCCCCACGACCTCGACACCTAGCAGGTCCAACAGGTCCTGCTCCCGGTCCAGGATGTCTGACCACCGGTGGGTCAGCTCGTTATGGGTGCGCCGGACCCCTGAGCAGCGAAACACTGCCCGGCACACCTTCGCCCACCGGCGGTGACGCTCCTGGGTAGGGTACCCGGAGCCTGGCCTGCTGCCAAGGTCAAGGGGAGGTAGCGCTGCACAAAAAAAACAAGGGCGGCCACCTCCGCCTCGCAAAAAAGCTGCCGGGCTTGCACCCCTGCAGGGCGCAGTCTGCCGCAAGGCAGGCGGCTCTTGGGCACAGGTGCCTTGCCCTTGGAGCCGGTAGTGCTACCCTTCACCATGGTTCTGGGGTGTGTGGGAGGCGGAAAAGAAAAGTTAGAAGGAAAAAATAAAGTTAGGGGAAGAAGTAGGAGCTTAAAGAAGGAAGTGATATAAAACAGTAGAAAAGTAAAAAAAACACAGTAAAAGTAGAAATAAATGCAAAATATAGACTTAGGGATAGAGAGAGATAGATAATAAATAAAAAAAATCAGAAAAACAGTGTAAAAAACTAAGGATTGCAAAGATTGAGGGAGGATAGAAAAACAGGCCCAGAACCATAGCATAGAGTGAAAAACAAGATGGCTGCGCCCATCGCGACCGCGTGGGTAAGTTCGCGCAATATTTCCCCCGAGCACGCAAAAAGCGTTGAAAACACGTACGACGCGTTCCCGAACATGAAATGCGCATCGCGAGCACGCTATACGCGACCTGGAACAGGAAATAAGGCATCGCAAACGGGCGGGACAAGTGAAAAACAAGATGGCCGCGCCCATAGGTGACTGCATGGGCAAGTTTGCGAGATACTATCCCCCGAGCACGCAAACAGCGTCCCGAACACGCACAACGCATTCCCGAACAAGAAAAACGCATCGCGAACGGGCGCGACAAGCAACTACGCCCGCACGCGTAGCTACGCGTAGCTCGCGTAGCACTTTAACATCTTCACATAGCTACGCATAGCGCGACTACACGAACTACACCCAGGGTTAGTACAGACACACCACTGCCGTTGTCGTGGGAAGTTTGTATTCTAGGACTTTATGTCAGATCCAAAAAAAAACAAAGTCACCTCGAGATTCCGGGATCTAGGGTTGATAACCCAAAAACGACTGATAACTAAGAAATGGAAGCATGCGGATCCTCCAGAGGCCATTAGCTGGAAACGCTCACTCACAATATGGGCACAGACAAGAGGAAACAGCGGGGATCCGCAAATACCGTATAGCGCAAAGCTGGGATACACTACTCACTGCCCTCCAACACGGCGGTACAGTGGGAAGAGATGATACTCAATATGTCGATCTGTAGCAAAAACACTAGAGACTCTGAGCTCAGATGGAAGGAGCGGTTACACTTTAGAGCGCGTAGCACTGACAGCTTATGCACCCCCTGGTTCGCTGTGGGAGACTACCCGAGCCCTGCTTCCCTCCGGGCGTAGTGGTGCTCTCTACTTCTTGCTATGTGAACAGATTCAAACACTGATTAGGCGAGCCACTATGTTGTACAGTACCGATAATGCACCTCTATACCTAGTCATGCTGCATTGACTTTATCTATATTTCACTGATGGCAATTTTTATATTTATAAGGTTTAGTTGTGGTTGTACGTTAGAGAAAATATGTCTTATTGGCACCTTTCAGTGTTTTACTCTTTTCTTTTCTTCATGCGATTCATTTCTTGCAGTATTGCGATGAATATATCCTATGACAATTTTTGTGTGTTCAGATCGTGTATGTCAGGCACCGTCGGGTCGGTTCTGACCTGATGTGTTATAAGCAGGATCTAGGCAGTTCTGAATGCAACTTACGAACCGAGATGTAGCAATACATGTGAGCAATAGCACACAGAGATCCAAGGGCAAATATTCACCTATGGTACATGTGTCTGTAACTAAGAATAGTACCCTAGCATTAATATCACGCTGTTGGAATGTGTAATGTTATTCTTTCTTTGCATCATACATTTATGTAACTAATTTCTGGATATCCGGTGTGAAACTGTGATATAAGAGTTGATAAAATCAGAAAATACCAATAAAGATATTTAAACAAAAAATGGGGTGGGGCTTGACTGGGGCTTTAAACACCCCTTCCATCCTTTGAAGGACACCCTCGAACACCCTTGTTCTGTATAAAGGATGACTGCAGGCAATTTGGGACCCTGCAAAATGAGGGTGATGTCCCCATGTGCAACCTTCGAGTGGCAAAATCCTTAGCCTAAGATAGGCTGCTTTTGAAATCGACTGTAGAGCATATGTTGTAGGATGTATCATAGCGCAAGCCGTCCACCGTCTCAGAAGAAAGTAAGCATGGGAGGACATTATTTGCATAGGACAGCCCTCTTCTCAGTCCAATTATTATGCTGCAATTGCCGTGTAGTGTTACTAGAGAGCAGCAGTATGAATATAAGAGCACACTGAGGCTTTTCTTCTGCTTGCTGACATGCCTCTTGTTCATGTTGGTCTTGCAGGGCATATGGAGTAGAGGACTGAGATGACTGAGTGAATGAGGAATGAGGAAGGTCTGGCCTGTATTTATGGAGTAGGGGGTGTGTTTGGAAGGTACCCCAAAATTACCCAGAAGGCATGTCATTCTGTATCCCCATCACCCTTCATAATGCACCCCTAAATCCCTTTTAATACTGCTCCCCCAAATTCGACTGCCACCCCCCAAATCAGATAGTGTAGCGGGGATGCAGTAAAAACAAATTAGGGTTCCCCACCGTAATTAATCACCCCTAATGTGGGCTAGGGAACCACTGCATGAGTGACCACAACTGGCCCCACTCTGTTCTGGCATCTCTTCTCTGTCCCAGGCTCCTCCTCCCCCCTCTATGAAAACCCATTCTTCACCCCTAGTTTCCATCCCACCTACCCTTGCACTCCCCCTACACCTATCCCCTGAGTCCACCCACCCTACACTCCAACTCACTTAACACCTGCTCCCCTTCTTTCACCTGTCACTGATCCCGCCCCCACCAGACCCATGCTACTTACCAACCACTCTGCAATCACCATTCGCCAGGCATGACTCCACTCTTACATGGCACACGCACGTACACACACACATTTTTCTTACCAGGCAGTCCCACACCCAACTTACCTCTGCTGTGCCATCATCCGTTACCTGGGGCAGATCCTGGGATTTAAATCCTGGTTGTCTGGGTGGAAGTCAGGAACTTACCCACTGGACCACACTGGCTTCCCTTTTAGTATCTTATCAAATCGTCCCTATATCATGGTCATCCTTTTCATGTGTAATGGAATCCACAGGCAATGACACCAGGGCCTGTATGTTGCTTATAGTTACTACTGCAAGGATGTAGAACACTAAGGGGCTATAGCTCAATGGTAAGTTTTGTGCCTCTGATGGCTCAGGCTCACACAGGACAAGGGTTCGGATCCTGCCAATGCTTTCAAAGTATCCCAAGGTGGTAAATGTTCATACAGTACTTTTATTTTCATTTGCTAAGTTTATTTCCACTTGGAAAAACAGAGGAGAAAAGTGGCCCCGCTTTTTGGCACGTTCGCCCCAAAATGACAAATCTTTTCCCTCATGACCTCCTACCAACCCCCCTTTTTCTCAAATAGGTGCAATAGAGACAAAGCCTTATCTTCCTTTATCAATGTATTCATTCTTTGCCCTTGAAATTCTGTGTATTGTAGCGCAAAAATGAGGCCTATGGGCTTATAACTGAGCACAAGAATGCAAGGAAGGTGCTACACTGATAGTAAATTAGGTTGGATAATGGTGATTTTTCATTTTGGTGTGAGGCGAATTCTAAAATTAGGGGTTTGGTGCGTGTGAGATTGGCTATGACTAAAGCTGAAGTATGAGCTATGGCTAATGTAATGATGGGTAAAGTTTGAGGCAAGTGAAACTCCCTTTATTAGGTGCAATAAGAAGCTAGAAAGGTTGTTTTCTTCAAGAGGCAGAAAAGGGCAGTCAGGCCTTTGCTTCAGCAGGTCTGAATCATGCCTGCTGCTGCAGCAGGTGAAGGGATAGAGCATCACAGTACATCATGGGGTGGGGCTTGGCTGGGCTTGGCTGGGGCTTTAAACACCCCTTCCATCCATTGAAGGACACCCTCGAATGCCCTTGTTCTGTATAAAGGATGACTGCAGGCAATTTGGGACCCTGCTAAATGAGGGTGATGTCCCCATGTGGAAACCTTTGAGTGGCAAAATCCTTAGCCAAAGATAGGCTGCTTTTGAAATCGACTGAAGAGCTTATGTTATAGGATGTATCACAGCGCAAGCCGTCCACCGTCTCAGAAGAAAGTAAGCATGGGAGGACATTATTTGCATAGGACAGCCCTCTTCTCAGTCCAATTATTATGCTGCAATTGCCGTGTAGTGTTACTAGAGGGCAGCAGTATGAACATAAGAGCACACTGAGGCTTTACTTCTGCTTGCTGACATACCTCTTGTTCATGTTGGTCTTGCAGGGCATATGGAGTGGAGGACTGGGATGACTGAGTGAATGAGGAATGAGGAATGGCTGGCCTGTATTTATGGAGTAGGGGGTGTGTTTAGAAGGTACCCCAAAATTACCCAGAAGGCCTGTCATTTTGTGTTCCCATCACCCTTCATAATGCACCTCCAAACCCCTTTTAATACTGCTCCCCCAAAATCGAATGCCACCCCAAAAATCAGAAAGTGTAGCGGGGGTGCAGTAAAAAACAATTAGGGTTCCCCACTGTAAGTAATCACCCCTAATGTTGGCTAGGGAACCACTGCATGAGTGACCACAACTGGCCCCACTCTGCTCTGACATCTCTTCTCTGTACCAGGCTCCTCCTCCCCCCTCTATGACAACCCATTCTTCATCCCTGGTATCCCTCGCACCTACCTACCCTTGCACTGCCCCTACACCTATCCCCTGAGTCCACCCACCCTACACTCCAACTCACTTAACACCTGTTCCCCTTCATTCACCTGTCACTGATCCTGCCCCCACCAGACCCATGCTACATACCAACCACTCTGCAATCACCATTCGCCAGGCATGACTCCACTCTTACATGGCACACACACACACATTTTTCTTACCAGGAAGGCCCACCTCCACCTTACCTCTGCTGCGCCATCATCTGGTGCTGATCATGGGATTTAAACCCTGGTTGTTTGGGTGGAAGTCAGGAACTTACCCACTGGACCACACTGGCTTCCCTTTAGTATCTTATCAAATCGTCCCTATATCATGGTCATCCTTTTCATGTGTATTGGAATCCACAGGCAATTATACCAGTGCCTGTATGTTGCTTATAGTTACTACTGCAAGGGTGTAAAACATCAAGGAGCTATAGGTCAATGGTAAGTCTTGTGCCTCAGATAGCACAGGCTCACACAGGATAATGGTTCGAATACTGACAATACCTGCAAAGTATCCCAATGGGGTAAATGTTCATACAGTACTTTTATTTTCATTTGCTAAGTTTATTTCCATTTGGAAAAACAGAGGAGAAAAGTGGCCCCTCTTTTTGGCATGTGCGCCCCAAAATGACAAATCTTTTCTCTCATGACCTCCTACCAACCCTCCTTTTTCTCAAGTAGGTGCAATAGAGACAAAGCCTTATCTTCCTTTATCAATGTATTCATTCTTTCCCTTGAAATTCGGTGTATTGTAGCGCGCAAATGAGGCCTCGGGCTTATAATTGAGCACAAGAATTCAAGGAAGGTGCTCCACTGATAGTAAATTAGGTTGGATGGTGGTGATTTTTCATTTTGGTGTGAGGCGAATTCTAAAATCAGGGGTTTGGTGCCTGTGAGGTTGGCTGTGAATAAACTGAAGTATGAGCTATGGCTAATGAAATGATGGGTAAAGTTTGAGGCAAGTGAAACTCCTTTAATTAGGTGCAATAAGAAGCTAGAAAGGTTGTTTTCTTCAAGAGGCAGAAAAGGGAAGTCAGGCCTTTGCTTCAGCAGGTCTGAATCATGCCTGCTCCTGCAGCAGGTGAAGGGATGGAGCATCACAGTACAACATGGGGTGGGGCTTGGCTGGGGCTTTAAACACCCCTTCCATCCTTTGAAGGACACCCTTGAACGCCCTCGAACACCCTTGTTCTGTATAAAGGAGGACTGCAGGCAATTTGGGACCCTGCTAAATGAGGGTGATGTCCCCATGTGCAACCTTCGAGTGGCAAAATCCTTAGCCTAAGATAGGCTGCCTTTGAAATCGACTGAAGAGTATATGTTGTAGGATGTATCACAGTGCAAGCAGTCCACCGTCTCAGAAGAAAGTAAGCATGGGAGGACATTATTTGCATAGGACAGCCCTCTTCTCAGTCCAATTATTATGCTGCAATTGCCGTGTAGTGTTACTAGAGGGCAGCAGTATGAACATAAGAGCACACTGAGGCTTTTCTTCTGCTTGCTGACATACCTCTTGTTCATGTTGGTCTTGCAGGGCATATGGAGTGGAGGACTGAGATGACTGAGTGAATGAGGAATGGGTGGCCTGTATTTATGGAGTAGGGGGTGTGTTTGGAAGGTACCCCAAAATTACCCAGAAGGCCTGTCATTCTGTGTCCCCATCACCCTTCATAATGCACCTCCAAACCCCTTTTAATACTGCTCCCCCAAAATCGACTGCCACCCCCCAAATCAGATAGTGTAGCGGGGGTGCAGTAAAAAAAAAATTGGGGTTCCCCACCGTAATTAATCACCCCTAATGTGGGCTAGGGAACCACTGCATAAGTGACGACAACTGGCCCCAATCTGCTCTGGCATCTCTTCTCTGTCCCAGGCTCCTCCTCCCCCCTCTATGACAACCCGTTTTTCGTCCCTGGTATCCCTCTCACCTACCTACCCTTGCACTTCCCCTACATCTATCCCCTGAGTCCACCCACCCTACACTCCAACTCACTTAACACCTGTTCCCCTTCTTTCACCTGTCACTGATCCCACACCTTGCTCTCACCAGACCCATGCTACTTACCAACCACTCTGCTATCACCATTCGCCAGGCATGACTCCACTCTTACATGGCACACGCACGTACACACACACACACACATTTTTCTTACCAGTCAGACACACCTCCAACTTACCTCTGCTGCGCCATCATCCGTCACCTGGTGCCGATCCCGGGATTTGAACCCTGATTATCTGGGTGGAAGTCAGGAACTTAC